>BQNB010024211.1:37088-60980 GCA_026074375.1 Tanacetum coccineum
CAAATTACATTTTTTCAAAAGATTAGAAATGTAAATCAAATTATATTTAAATGATGTACTTATGTATAATCTCAATTATAAAATTTATACGCTTTAAACCAAGGTTGTCAGGATCGAGATCTTACTCATGATCGTTTTCGGCTTTGCAAGATCGTAATCGTAGGATCGGATCGGGATCGTAAGATCCTATGAAAACATATATATTTTTATATAAGGTTATTTTTTTTTATATTTCTATATGTTTTTATATAATATTTTATATGATGAGCATTTACATATATCCCCAAAACACTTCAATATTTACATTTTTTATCTAAACATTCTTTAATAGCATTTTACATCATGCATTGATAACTTGTGTTTTAATGAAATATTTAATTTTTTAAATTTTATTGGGTATATATGAAATTCCCCCTTATATGATAAACGAATCTAAATGGATGATAAAAGAAAAAAGTTATATGTTTAAGTACCATGGTAATAGAACATTAGATATATTGTAATACTCCCTCCGTCCCAAAATTATTGTCCCCTAACAAAAAACACACAGTTTAATAAAAGTGCATTTATTACTGCTTTCTCTCTCTTACGTTTTGACAAAATGATAGTTTTACCCTTAGCTAATTAATTAAAGTCTTCTTTAAAGTTTGTAATAATAATTTCAAACAAGAGTAATATAGTAAACTTGATCAAACTTCCCTATCTATTTTTAGTAGTGGACAATTAAATTGGGACATCCTAAAAAGAAAACATGGACAATAAAAATGGGACGGAGGGAGTACATACTTGCACAAAGTTCATTCATGTTTCAATCGATAAATGAATGATATGGATAAAAAAAGATACTACATACGTGCACCTACTTCATGTTTCAATCGTTAAATGATTATGGATAGAAAAAAATATGAAATCGTCTTGATGAAAATTTATAAATCTTAGCCTAAATTACTAAAAGTTCAAAATAAGATCATTCTACGATCCTACACGATCCGATCCGATCCGATCCGATCCTACGATCCTACTTGAATTGCGATCTTGATAACAACCTTGCTTTAAACAAGTGTATCTAATTTTACTTAAAAAATTGTATCTAATTGGGTTAATTACTTAAAAGGGCAAATTGCATAAAAGTGTACTAAACTTATACTCAATTTCAATTTAATGTACTCAATTTTTTTTCTCAATTTAATGTACCCAACTTTTTTTGTTGCAAATGAAGACAATTAAGAGGTTATTGGGTCATCATCAAGTTACCTTTTCTCAAACATGATTTTCCGGCAACCTAGCATTCAGACGACCGACCACCACCACCTCCAAATCGATCACTACCGGCACCACCCAAAGCGAATTCAACTGATTTCGTCTGTTTTCGACCGATTTTGTCCGTTTTCGACCGATTTTCTTCGTTTTTGACCGATTGCGACCGATTTCGACCGTTTTTGAATGTTTTAGACCGTTTTCGACAGTTGTAGTCTGTTTTCGACTGATTTCAACCGATTTCGACCAATTTTAACCTATTTCCATCTTTTTTGATCGTTTTCAACGAATTTCAACCGATTTCGACTGTTTTCGTCCGATTTCGACCGATTTCCACCTTGTTCGTCCGATTTTGTCCATTTTCGAAATATTTTGACCGTTTTCGACCGATTTTTGATCATTTTCGTTCATTTTGTATGTTTTTTACGCTTAAATACGTTTTTGAATATTTTCAAAAATTTTATACGTTTTTAGATGTTTTAGTACTTTTTATAAGAATATAAAAAGCGAATGAAGACGTATAAAATCGTACAAAATGTAAGAATACGAAAGCAACGTAGGAAAACAAAAAAAAATAAAGAAGGACGTAAACGAACAGATCGTACAAAAATGGACAAAACGTACAAAAACGTTTCACAACGTTTAAAAACAGACGAAAATGTTCAAACGAGCTTGACAACGTAGAAAAACGAATGAAAACTGTCGAAAACGCACGAAAATGGATGAAATCAGTCGAAAAGGTTCCAAAACGGTTGAAACGATAAAAAACGGACATAAAGGTTCGAAAACGGTCAAAAACGGTCAAAATCGATCGAAATGGTTGAAATTGGTTGAAAATGGTCGAAAACGCTTGAAATCGGTCGACATCGGTTGAAATCCGTCAAAAACGATGGAAATCTATCAAAATTAGTTGAAATCGGTCGAAAACGGTTGAAATCGGTCAAAAATAGACTAAAACGATCATAATCGGTCGAAAACGGTCTGAAACGTTCAAAAACGGTCGAAATCGGTCAAAAACTTTCGAAATCTACCAAAAACGATCAAAATCGATCGAAAGCAGAGGAAATAGGTCAAAAACGAACGAAATCGGTGGAAAACGGCCAAAAACGGTCAAAATTTGTCGAAACCGGTCAAAATGGTGGTGGTTGTAACACCCCCAAAATGGGTCGCAGCGAAATATGATATTTCGGGGGCATTACTTCATAATACCATTGCACAAGTCATGAGAGAACGACCTCTAAGTGTCGTTTGAAAAGTAATCTTGTTTTGTTTAGACTCCAATGCACATCAAGCTATCACCTAGCTCTTAAGTACCTGAGAAAACATGTTTTAAAACGTCAACAATAATGTTGGTGAATTTATAGGTTTATAAATTAAATGAGGCGGATAGCAAGATTTTCCTGTAATAAAGTAGCAATTACAATATCACAAAAAATGTATTACGAAATGCACTAAGCTCATGACACTGAAGCTCAACAATGAATGTATATCAAGTACATTTAAATGAGGGTGCCCAATGTAGATGTTCAACCCGTAACATCTATATGATCCGAAATGGTATACGTTCGTCGTTCCGTTCAACCAGAATACTAGCAAGTGCTACTTGCCCGAACGGGAGCGTCACTCCAAATAGATCTATTTATAACATTTTCGCTTACAATCCAGTAATTAACAGTTCATGATGATGGGCATAGTGGGTTATAGCTACTTAGGCAAATTCGTAATATTTGAATTAAAATGTACTTGCATCCTTTTATAAAACAACATGATCTCATCCCCGAGATTTGATAAATAATTGAGAAATGAAAGATGGGGACTATAAACTCACCTTAATGAGGTAGCAATGAATATGGAGCGAGCAAGGTAAATGGTGCACGCGAAAACAATGCAAAACTCTATCCGCTACCTAAATGAATAATACGCATATTACTAATCATGTAATGTACTACAATGTATGCAATCTTGTCCTTAGTATTGTGCTTGAGTTTGAGAAATATTACTTGTTTAAAATGTGGTTATTCATGAAAATTGGCCAAATGTATCGGGTAATAATCTCTTACCATTAAACATGTAAATTACGATATCAGACATTTTAGAAACTAGGTTGTAAGTACTTTACTAGTTAATTCAATCGACACTTGGTTTGGTCTCTAAACGTGTCAAACAAATGGACGAAATTATAACAAAACGAATTTAAAAATTAAGTTTTATTGATGAAATTCGAGGGACAAACGCAAAGTTTTACAATAAAATTATAGGCTCGTTATTTAATGAAATTACAATCCAAAAGTGGTCTTGAAAACTAGGCCAGGTTGTCAATAACTTTCGTTATTTAAGTTTTGTCTAAAAGTGTCATTGAATATGTTAAAAACGTGGCTAAGGGAGGGGTGTCGCGACTGGGTTACAAGACAGAAAACTTATTTTTGGTTAAGTGTTTTTCAACTGACTTTTGGCTGACTTTGTTTGCGGATTACAAACTCGTTACTCAGTATTATGACAAACCAAAAATACTTTTGAAAACTAGGCCAGGAGTACAATAATTCTTCTTTTATAAGTTTTGCAATTTGGAGTCGTTATAGTGATTAAAACGAGGCTAAAGTAAGGGTGCACGACCCCTTCTGCCAACAGTTTCAACTGTTGGAACACACAACAGCAATACTAACTTTTAGTCCTATTTACGAGTTCGTTACTTAATGTAGGATCCCCATTAACACTTCCACTTCATATAACAACCACGAATCGAGCTAGAAAATAGAGAGAGTTGATTTCTAGAGAGATAAACTAGTGAGAGAGTTGAGAGAGAATATACAAAAGTGAAATATTATAAATGAAATCAACTAACTTTTCCTAGGTGGAAAAGTTACTTATATACCCCGACACATTAAGTGACGTTCGGGATATTTGACTAGGACCCGGGCTCGGGTTTTGCTTGGGATTAAACCCGAAACATATACAATATTAGATTAACTATCGAGCCCGATTCCCGATACTTTCCTATTACAACGTTAACTAATTGATTGACCGAGACTTAAATACATAATGAACAAACTTCATGTTCGACTCAATATTTTGAGGCTAACAATCTCCCCCGAAGTGAGTTCATTGATGACACTCCTTCATGAGATCAATGAGATTGCTTTTGTCGTTAAGCTCATGTGGTCTTGGTCTTTCTCTTTGTTATTTGTTGTAGGCTTGTTCCTTTATGCTTTGCGATCTTGACTTTGAGCCTTTGTCATTGTCTTTATCGTCTATGCCATCTTGCGATCTTGAGACTTTGACCAACATTCTCATACTGTGCCTCATCTTGAAAGCTTCAAATCAGAGTTTGCGGAAGTCTTTGTCTTTAAATCTTGAGCTTTCATGATAGTTTGTCTTTGTAGAATGAGCATGAATATGTGGTAATGAATCGACTTTAGTTGATTGGGATACCGTCACCACCGTTTTAACCTGCAGGTTTACGTTAGTAATAATCGAGAAAATTGATTTGAAAATTAATCGACGTGTTACTTGTAAAAATGTTTTTTGTAACACATCGGGAGTTTTAATCTTTTTATCAAAATTCATCAACCGTCAATTTATTTATTGGACCAAATCGATATCCAGTTGTCACAAGTTTGATTCATATAAAATCTCGTAAGTCACCTACCAGGAGCTTGTTTGATGCTGGCTCAAGCAGGATTTCATTCTTCATTGTGAATACATAAGTATCACTCGGATGTTCTGGCATATATCATAATGATATTGCGTAGGACTCTTGTGTTAGCCTTAAAATATGTCGGCTAATACGGAATTACATTAGTTTATATTAGCCGGACACGCAAGGACTAGAAATGTCAAGTGTAGTAAATAGATCGTATCCTGGGCTATATATATCCCCTCCATACTTCCATGGAGGGGTGAGGATTCATAATTTTGTAATAAGGTGTGTGTTTCTCTCTCTAGAAAAAACACATCTTCCCTTTTCTCTCACTAATAATATGGCTTTCTATTTGTTTAATCCTCCCCGACCTCCGGATCATTTTTGTTAGCTTGTGAATCTTTATAGGTAACAATTGGTACCAGAGCTAAACAGGGGTGTATTGTATTCGTGTGTGTAGTGTTTGTAGTCTTTGTTATTTCGGTTTTAATAAGCTTATTGGTTCGGCTTCGTTTCTTGGCTTAAAAGTTTTTATTCGTGGTCATTTCTTGTGTGGCTAAGACAAACGCAAAGTCGGAAAGAGGAAAAGAACAAGTGACTTTCTTGCTTGAACCGAACGAGTGGTTTTTTGTTTGGATCGAACGAGTGAACTTCTATCAACGATCGAACGAGTGAACTTCTCTCAAGGATCGAACGAGTGAACTTCTATCAAGGATCGAACGAGTGAACTTCTCTCAAGGATCGAACGAGTGAACTCCTTCAAGGACCGAACGAGTGATTTTAGTTTGGACCGAACGAGGGATTGTTAGCTTGGACCGAACGAGTATCATCTTTTGAGGATCGAACGAGTCTCATCCTTTGAGGATCAAACGAGCGGTGTGCTTGGATCGAACAAGGACAATCGAACTAGTGAAATCACTTTTGGATCGAACAAGAGGACTCGAACAAGCGGACTACTAGCGGAGGACGACGAGCAGATTTCGAAGGAGGTTCGAACGAGCTGATCGAACGAGTGGTTCGAACGAGAGGTTCGAACGAGCTGATCGAACTAGCGGAGGACCGAACGAGCAAATTTTTGGACCGAACGAAATTTTTTTAGCAATCTTGCGTGACGAAAACGGTTTCAGTAAAACGGCCATAACTTTTGATCCGTAAGTCCGTTTTAGGCCCGTGACCTCTCAAATCGAAGAGAAAAACGAGACGGATCACGCTGTAACCACCCTTTAGCTGGTTAAGGATTTTTCGAAGGCCAAAAACATCGTTTTCGATGATTTTTTTGACATTTTTCAGTTTTTTTTGGAATTTTTCGTCGCTGACGGTTTTTTTTTTCCGAATCAAATCACTCACGGTTTTCTATTGATTTTGTAAAATCCCGTTAATTCATTTATCGGTTTAAATCATAGAATTGTAAAATCCCGTGAATGTCAATTGATTTCAACAACACAACAAACACGATACATAACACTACAAAAGATCCGAATAAGATTCACTAAAATGACAAACGGCTAGAGATTCGGACTATAATGTCAAGTGATCACGAAGTTGATTTGGTATCCCTTATTTGAGCTTTGAAGTGGGTTTCACGAAGGCATCTACTTATTTCATCATCGAGACTTCCTTCTACTTTCTACCCCTTTTCTTCAAACCCAATCTATCGTTTGACGACTTGCTTGAACGTATACAGTTATGGTTGAGACTTGGATTATCTAGTTATACCCGATGTAAGGAGTTACATTGTAGTACTCACGGGTTATAGCTATCACTTAAAGGAGTTACATTGTAGTGCTCAGTGTCACACGCAGATGCCGATGTGGATAGTCTCAAGAGGTGTTGTACTTATTTTGGCTCTTAGTTGAGTGTATAGGGTACTTAGAGGCTTTCTTCTGCACCGTTCTTCAATCAACAACAGTGCAAGCTTAAGTAACAAATTTGGGGGATTCTACTTCATTTTCAAGTTTGGTATATCAGGTTTACTTCACCAAGTGGTCACAGCAATAGCCGACAGGGATTTCGAGGTTGGTAAGTTTGCAATAGAGTAAAAGGTTAGATGGTGGATCGGCAAACTCTCACGGGACATTTGAAGCTACTGAACGTCAATGATACTTCATAGTCTCAGCAAAATCTTTCAAAGTTCTTCAATGTCTTTCATAACTTTTCAAGATTGTTGCTTATGACAAGAACTTCTCGTGTATATGGTTGTCCACGTCAATGATGCTTCCGAGAGTTCGAAACCATCATGGGGGATTCGTTGTGTACTTTGATACTTGATGCGGGGGGGGATATCAGGTTCAACTTCCCAGGGGAAGTATGTTTATTACTAACTTCAATTTGTATGGTTTGTGAAGTATTCTGCTTGCGTGAGATGTACTGTTGACTGATCTCTTGCATGATTCCCCCAAAACGGATATTCCACAAAGAACGAAAAGTCACCGATACAGTTCAGAAGCTGTTTAGATGGTTGTGGTTGATGTTTCTTCTACTTATTCCTGTGCACTTTAAATGTCAATGTTAGAAGATCGTTCAAGCTACATCAACGTTTCAGAATATGCTCAAGATACGGATGTTGGTTTGGGGGGAAGCTGATTCAGAAACTTCGCCAAAAAGGAGTCTATGAAGAAAGCTTTTAAAGACATGCTGCATGTATTGGGGGAAGTTAAGCCAACTCATGTATATACATGGTTCCAGAACAAGTCAAGACAAGTAGATCCAAGCTGAATACAATATCAAGACTAGACGACAAAGGACGTCATTATTCGCATGGAGCGCTTGGATGTCACTTTATTGTGTTGTATTTGTACTTGTAGGAACATTGTAAGTATTCCCGTATGCCCACCTATATCCAAAATGGAAGATGTTAGCCTTAAAATATGTCGGCTAATACGGAATTACATTAGTTTATACTAGCCGGACACGCAGGGACTAGAAATGTCAAGTGTAGTAAGTAGATCGTGTCCAGTGCTATATATATCCCCTCCATACTTCCATGGAGGGGTGAGGATTCATAATTTTGTAATAAGGTGTGTGTGTTTCTCTCTCTAGAACACACACATCTTCCCTTTTCTCTCACTAATAATATGGCTTTCTATTTGTTTAATCCTCCCCGACCTCCGGATCATTCTTGTTAGCTTGTGAATCTTTGGGATAACAATTGGTATCAAGAGCTAACCGGGGGTGTATTGTATTCGAGTATGTTGTGTTTGTGATTTCATTTTTTTGAGCTCATTGGTTCGGCGTATTGTGCTTAATGATTCGGCTTAATGATTTATTGTGCTTATCGTATGAGGCTGAAACGAAGAGAAGAAGAAGGTACGTCAAGGTGTTTGATGTATTGCGTGGATCGAACGAGTGGAACAAAGACCATCGAACGAGGTTCTTCTTTAAGGATCGAACGAGCAACTTCTTGCAAGGATCGAACGAGTGGCTTTTCTGTTTTGATCGAACGAGTGGTTTTTTCTGTTTTGATCGAACGAGCATCTTCTTCAAGCACGATCGAACTAGCCAATCGAACGAGCGGTTCGAACGAGCGGTTCGAACGAGCGGTTCGAACGAGAGGTTCGAACGAGAGGTTCGAACGAGCTGATCGAACGAGCAGTTCGAACGAGAGGATCGAACGAGCGGTTGGAACGAGAGGTTCGAACGAGCTGATCGAACGAGTGGTTCGAACGAGAGGTTCGAACGAGCTGATCGAACTAGCGGAGGATCGAACGAGCGATTCGAACGAGAGGTTCGAACGGATAACTCGAACGAGTGGTTCGAACGAGAGGTTCGAACGAGCTGATCGAACTAGCGGAGGACCGAACGAGCAAATTTTTGGACCGAACGAAATTTTTTAGCAATCTTGCGTGACGAAAAACGGTTTCAGTAAAACGGCCATAACTTTTGATCCGTAAGTCCGTTTTAGGCCCGTGACCTCTCAAATCACTCACGGTTTTCTATTGATTTTGTAAAATCCCGTTAATTCATTTATCGGTTTAAATCATAGAATTGTAAAATCCCGTGAATGTTAATTGATTTCAACAACACAACAAACACGATACATAACACTACAAAAGATCCGAATAAGATTCACTACAATGACAAACGGCTAGAGATTTGGATTTTAATGTCAAGTGATCACGAAGTTGATTTGGTATCCCTTATTTGAGCTTTGAAGTGGGTTTCACGAAGGCATCTACTTATTTCATCATCGAGACTTCCTTCTACTTTCTACCCCTTTTCTTCAAACCCAATCTATCGTTTGACGACTTGCTTGAACGTATACAGTTATGGTTTGAGACTTGGATTATCTAGTTATACCCGATGTAAGGAGTTACATTGTAGTACTCACGGGTTATAGCTATCACTTAAAGGAGTTACGTTGTAGTGCTCAGTGTCACACGCAGATGCCGATGTGGATAGTCTCAAGAGGTGTTGTACTTATTTTGGCTCTTAGTTGAGTGTATAGGGTACTTAGAGGCTTTCTTCTGCACCGTTCTTCAATCAACAACAGTGCAAGCTTAAGTAACAAATTTGGGGAATTCTACTTCATTTTCAAGTTTGGTATATCGGGTTTACTTCACCAAGTGGTCACAGCAATAGCCGACAGAATACGAGGTTGGTAAGTTAGCCATAGAGTAAAAGGTTGAGATGTGATCAGCAACTCTCACGGGACATTTGAAGCTACTAAACGTCAATGATACTTCATAGTCTCAGCAAAATCTTTCAAAGTTCTTCAATGTCTTTCATAACTTTTCAAGATTGTTGCTTATGACAAGAACTTCTCGTGTATATGGTCGTCCACGTCAATGATGCTTCCGAGAGTTCGAAACCATCATGGGGGAATACGTGTACTTTGATACTTTGATGCTATCAGGTCAACCTCCAGGGGGAAGTAGTTTATACTACTTCACTTAGTATGGTTTATGAAGTATTCTGCATGCGTGAGAAGAACTGTTGCTGATCTCTTGCATGTTCCCCCAAACGGATATTCACCAAGACCAAATGTCACGATACAGTATAGAAGCAGTATTAGATGGTGTGGTTGACTGTTTCTTCTACAAAATTCCGCTGTGCACTTTAAATGTCAATGTTAGAAGATCGTTCAAGCTACATCAACGTTTCAGAATATGCTCAAGATACGGATGTTGGTTTGGGGGGAAGCTGATTCAGAAACTTCGCCAAAAAGGAGTCTATGAAGAAAGCTTTTAAAGACATGTTGTATGAATTGGGGGGAAGTTAATCCAACTCATGTATACTACAATGGTTCCAGAACAAGTCAAGACAAAGAAGATCCAAGCTGGAGTACAAGTATCAAGACTAGAAGACAAAGACATCATCTTCAGCATTAGAAGCGTCTTGGATGTCACTTTATTTTGTTGTATTTGTACTTGATAGGAACATTGTAAGTAATTCCGTATGCCCACATATTGGGGGAAGATTGTTAGCCTTAAAATATGTCGGCTAATACGGAATTACATTAGTTTATATTAGCCGGACACACAGGGACTAGAAATGTCAAGTATAGTAAATAGATCGTGTCCTGGGCTATATATATCCCCTCCATACTTCCATAGAGGGGTGAGGATTCATAATTTTGTAATAAGGTGTGTGTGTTTCTCTCTCTAGAAGAACATACATCTTCCCTTTTCTCTCACTAATAATATGGCTTTCTATTTTTTTAATCCTCCCCGACCTCCGGATCATTTTTGTTAGCTTGTGAATCTTTATGGGTAACATCTTGTTAACAGCCTGTGAACTTAGTGATGTTCAACAAGTGTTTGAAATGGAATGTGTCCTTACGAGATTTAGATTGATCTTTAGGCTCTAGACTCGATTAGTGCATTTTGGTTTTAGTACTCGGAGGCTGGAGCAGATTGCCACCTATTCAATATCAACGATCTCGGAATGAGATGTCAATAGATAACGTGTGTATCTCCGTGACAGATGAGACAAGTTTCTTTTAAGAGA
Source organism: Tanacetum coccineum (assembly GCA_026074375.1). Classification (NCBI taxonomy): domain Eukaryota; kingdom Viridiplantae; phylum Streptophyta; class Magnoliopsida; order Asterales; family Asteraceae; genus Tanacetum; species Tanacetum coccineum. Next base: position 47,929 of record BQNB010024211.1, read on the forward strand.
AACTCGAATGGTTGGGAAGGGTTGTGCATTGCATCACTGGGTCCATGATGTCATTTTTAATGTCAGTAATCAACTTGTGATTCTGACAGCATATGTATTGACCCAGTTTCTGCCTTAAGTTATGTGGAGGGCTTCTTTCTTTAGACCCTTTATCCATACATTTCTTTTTCATTCTTAAGGTTTCTTTTTGGTCATTCACATTGTAAGCATACTACACTCACTCTTTTTATTTTCATACAAATTGATTATGTTCATTCATGTTTCTATACTTTCATTAAGTATTTTTTTTGTCACACCCCGTCAGCGGCGGAAACACAGGATTGCAACATAATGATCAATCATAACACAAGATACAAAATAGAGAAAACTAAAATGCATTAATGGAAAAGTGTCATGATGACCATCAACCTCAATACCACCTTGAGTGATGTCCCATTCAGGAACACAACACATAATCACAATTTAATACAACCAAATGCCTACATAGAGGTCCACACAATCTTAACTCCAAATCCTCAAAGGAGAAATTTATAACATACATCAAAAGCAAGACTTCTCAAACAAGACTCCTACGGGATTCTCTAAAAATCTGCTACACGCGCCACAACTTATCGATAATTAACTTTACCTAAAAATGATACTCGAAAACGTCAACAATAATGTTGGTGAGCTCGTTGGTTTGACCTTAAACTTAGTTGCTGTGCCAATATCTCAAACAGTTGGACAATTGTGCTATATGACAGTGAATATATGCAATCAATCACAAACACACGACTTAGCATCCCCACTAATCATGTACAAAGACCTAGCATCCTTGCTAGTCTTATCACCAGCGTGTACCACCGCTCTTAGGGTCGCAACCCCGAATGACATACCACACCTAAAGCCTACCAGCTGGAGCTATTTAGGTTGAAGAACCACACAGAAAGATCACATAGCATAGTGTACCAACACATATTATTTACATAGCAGTCATAAGTACATTAATTGTCTCAAAAACAAAACCACGTTTCGCACAGTTCAGAAAATAATTAAAAACACATTTGAGTATCATTTTCCCCTAACGGAAAAGATTTAAAAAAATGAGGCTACGAGAACTCACCTCAAGCGACTGTCTCCAATAGCAAACTCAAATCACAAGCAAATGCGACGACGTCCGCACACGACCTAATCCAGTTAATGCCCTATTTTAAATCATTTATTACCAAAATCATTTTCAGGTATGATGCATAGGGATCAGATGTTTGTTGTACGATCATCTTAAAAGTTTTAGTGGTGTGATGGTTGACGACTTAACTTCAAATGATACTATATCTCACTTCACATCTTAGTACAACATACTTATATAATTTAAAAAGAATAATTAAGTAATATAAGAAAATAAATACTTATAACTATGCTTCGATGAATACATTTAGTACACCTAGTTACCATAATTATACCCTTTATGCTTCACGAAATGAAATGTTGATTTATACTAAACATTTTAGAAAGGTTTCGAGAAAAATTATATTTTTTGTCTTTTAGTCGACGTATTAAAATAATAATATATTATTATTTTATTAAAAATCAAAAAATATCGTTAAGAGTAAAAATTCGAAGTATAGATTTTTTATGAAATTTCGGCATGACCCGTACGTATATATGACGTTTCCCAAGGTTTTTAAACCTTAATTTCAAACACTTTTCACAATTTAACTATTTTTCGACAAAAATCTCAAAATCGTATTTCGCCACGTTTTCCAATTCATATTTCCCCCAAAACAACCTTCAAATACATTTCATAATCACATCTCACCTTTCAAAAGTTTGCCAAAATCCTTAAAATGACAATTTAAAGCTTATTGGGCTTTAAGGCCCAATAAGGGTCCATTAAAGTTTTTATATATCTAATATACGTTCTAAACTCAAAACCAAGACTCATTAGTAAATATAAGTCCAACATAATAAGTAACCAAATAATCCGGACCACAATAAGCCATCAATAAGCCACGACTTGTTGATGCTTATTGGGCCGTGAGCCCACAAGATCCAAAAATATAAATATTAAGCTTAAAAATAAACTAATAAGCTACGTATCGAATTTGGTTATCACCATAAGCTAAAATAATAGTCCACAAAATATGACATACTTGGATAATAACAAAAAACACCTCCCTCGTGTTTCTCTTCTTTACCGTGAGCTTATAAGCTCGAAAATAAGCTATTCGAGCTTAAAAATAAGCCAAAATAAGCCAACAATAAAAATAAGCTATTTAGCAACAAATGTTTTTCAAACCATGCACGACCACAATAATAAAAACCTAACAAAACCCATACCTCTTTTATGTGGTATCGAAACGGCCTAACCGTAACCCATATACCATTGTAAACTTTTTATTTTCGATTTTTAACGATCGGGTTGTACAACTAACATCTATGCACCATTAACTATACAAAAGGACAAGTTAAATTTAAATTTGGAAAACTTACAAAAATGCTTCAAAATAAATTTCAACGCGAACCGGACAACCTAAAAGTTGTTTAAATGAATACCCCCGACCAACACTAGAATCCAAATCACAAAAACACCCGGAAACAAAAAAAAAAAACAATGTACACCAAGAAAACGTGTGATAGCCATATTGATTAATAATCAACAACCGGGACACTGAAAATACTCTAAATCACCACGTTCTTGATCAAAGTTGAAAGATTTATGTTTTTGTGTGTTGTGGAGTTCGGACGAACACACACTAGTGTGTGTGTGTTTTTTTTGAAATAAAATGAATGAATGAGAATGTTGGTGGAAGGAATATTAGTACTAAGCATGTTTAGACACTTTTGCTAGAAAATAGCCATTTTGTCCCCCCTTGACTCTCTTAACCGGTTATAGGATCCTAGGAGGGTTCAGGTTCTTCTTTTTGTGTTGGGATTACTTAAAACTCATAAAACCTTGATCGAAAAATATTCCCCGAAGTTACTTAGCATTTTCATTCATCTTAAAAATGTTTTTCTAATAACTTAGAGTATTTATTTGACATATTTCCATGTTTTATTCCCTAAAAACTCATTTTGGACATTATCAGACGTGTCGGGACTCGTTTTCGAATCTCATGAAACATAATAATACCCTCTAAAAAGGATTATTATACACGATAAACCATGAAACATCTCGAATCTCATAAATTCACCACCGTCAACACGGTACAAATTCTGAATAAACTGACAAACGCCAAATAGTCAAAGGACTAAATTAGGATATTCGAAACACAAATAGGACAAGGGTCACATTCTACCCCCTTAAAAGAATTTCGTCCCCGAAATTCAACAACTCATCAGCACTAAACAAATGTGGATACTTAAGCTTATTCTGATCTTCACGTTCTTACATGAATTCAGGCCCACGTTTCGAATTCCATCGAACCTTGACGATGGCATATCTACTCTGCTTCAACTTCTTGAACTCTCGTTCCAAGATTTCCACAGGTTCTTTCACAAAGTTCAACTTAGCATCAACTCGGATCTCATCTAAAGGCACTTGTAGTGTTGGATCAGCCAAACACTTCCTAAGGTTCAACACGTGAAACGTGTCATGAACACCATTCAACTCCTCAGGCAAATCTAATCGATAGGCCACTAAGCCTACCTTTTCAATAATCTCAAAAGGTTAAACAAATCTAGGTACTAATTTCCCCTTCTTCTCATAGCGTACCACACATTTCCAAGGCGACACTTTGAGCAAGACATAGTCACCTTTATTGAACTCTAGAGGTTTCCTTTTCTCCTTCTTATCGGCATAACTTTTCTGGCGATCTCGCGCAGCCTTAAGTCTATCCATAATCTGCGAGATCTTCTTAGTGGTCTAATGACATCAAATAACGTCTATTTTATAGCATCATTTATCCCATGTAATTAACCCATTTTGTATAATTATTGCAAAGAATTGTTACTTAATCATTTGTATTTGAGAATTGCAGTAATTATGGAGTACTTGGTGAAGTTATGCTAAAAGGCACACATTTTAGAGCATAAACGAAGAGTTCGAGAAAGTCTAACTGAATGTGACAGAAATACCGCGTATTATTCTAAAGACCCTATACGACGAATCTAAGACTTTTGACGAATCAAAAGACCCATTGCCTGACTTTGAAGAAAAACGTCGTATCACATCAACATACAGCCACATGTAATACTTGGTCAACGAAGAAAATCACTGGTTTTTTAAACCTCAATACGCACGTATCATCCAAGAAGATACGGCGTATCCGTGCCTACACTTCATAAATAACCATGAAGGATTGAAGACCCAATACGCCGTATCCAGGAGACATTAATACGCCGTATTCACAATATAGTAATAAAATTTTCTGGAAGATATCAAACGTGGTCCTTACTCTAAGAAATCCCCAATACGCCGTATCCCACATTGCTCGATACAGCGTATCGACCTGTTTCCAGACCCTATAAATAGACAACCCAAAACTCAGATTAGGTATCGATGAATCCCTAAACACCCATTCGACCAGACCGAAATAAAGGAGCCTAGAAGGTCAGAAAAGAGCCTTAAGATCATAGGAAAACTCTTGTAATCTTCGCGCAACCGAATACGCGTTCGATTAAGGTTTCTTTATTTTAATCATTTATATATCAAACCGTGTGTATTTTTACAATGACTATCGGCTGATACCTTTAGGTATCAGCCATGTTTATGAAGGTTTAATGTTTGGTTTGTTTATCTCAATTGCTTAATTTATCATTGCTTGTTGATTATGTTTATCAATTTATACTTGTTTACGTTCTTAAGTATACGACCTATCATTCAACTAGGTCTAGTCCTACATATTTAATGCGCTGCAACTTCGGTGTTGTTTGGGCGTAGGCTAAGAGTCTGGGATAGCTCTCCATATTGCAATTTATATATCTAGAATCATAGGATCACAAATATTGACCTATCATAACCTTTGATTGTGAGCTTAGTTGAGCCATAAGGTGACCTTGGTATCAACGAGTACATTCTTATTCCATTGGTAAGGACTCAGACAGTGGACTACGAGTACATAAAGAGCCGTTAAGTAGTAAGTGGGTAAAGTCTCGATGATCTAGGGTTTAGTAAGAGCACCATTATTAATCTCCTAAGGTAGATTATAATCAACTAATGCTTGCTTTATGCGGATGCGTCTAATTGTGACAGAATTAGCGTATCTAGGTCTTAGGAAGAAGTACTGCCTAAGTCTAGGAATGATATGCCCTTCGAGATAAGACAATCATTGCACTAATAAACAAACCTGCGCTTTATCAGATTATTCATGGTTGATACGTTTTCCTTACATTAGTTCTCGACCGCTTCTCTATCGTTTGTTTGTCTTTTTGTGTGTGTTTATTGCTTTACTTGTCATCAAAACCTTAGGTTAGATAACTAAACCTCATGCTAGTCTCTCAGGCTGAAACCCCCCTTATTATTAGTTTAGGTTTAACTTAGGTTTAAATTAGATTAATTTAGTACTAACATAGATAACTAAAATACTGATAAACTTAGGAGTTAATGCTCTCGCTTTTAGTGATCGACACCCTACTTACCATGAAACTCCATCTGACCGGGTACACTACTCGTTAAAGTGTTGTTTTTAGGTATAGTCAGCATAAAATAAATAGTAAAACTTGATACATAAATAACACATACACAACGACACATCAAGTTTTTGGCGCCGTTGCCGGGGAGTGAAGTTGTTTAATTCTTATTTATTAGTGTTTTAGTTTAGTTTAGATTAGTTTAGATTAATTTGCATATTTGTGTGTGTTTGTTTTGTGTATTTAATTTTCTACATTGTATATTTTTGCATATTGTGTGTTTGTGTGTTTTTCTGCATTTTTATAGTCTGTTGTAACTTTCTGAGTCGAATACCCAATACGGCGTATTCATCTTCTTGGATACGGCGTATACATTTTTTCCAACCAATACAACGTATTTGACTCTATCATCAATACGGCGTATTCAATTTATTGAATACGGTGTTTTAGTCTATATGACCGTTTTCTTTCCCAGCAAATTTATTATAGTTTAAAATGGACGACCCCAACATTACTATGGAAGAGTACATCAGGCTTGAGGAAGAAACAACTCGTAGGCGTGGTAAGATGTATAACTGGAAACTGCTACGTATGTAAAGAATTTGGGATAATGAAGACGTTCACGACCTTGGATATGTTGAAACTGAATTCCCAGCTATAGTCTTTAACGACACGTTAGCATCTGAAGCAGCACTCTCGTGTGAGCCCACGGTAAGTTCTATTAACAATGAAATTGACTTTAGAATATCGTTTAACGAATCTGACGATGAAGATTACACGACAATTTTGACAAAAACTCATTTTCTTATAAAATAATTTATGTCAACGATTTAAAAACGGATTCGAAAAACGATAATGATAAAGTCAATATGCCTTCGTTTCCATCACCTGAGCCTACGGTTAGTTGTTTAAATGATTTAGACTTCTTTAAAGATTTTGAGAAAGAATTTCCAGCAATTGTTTACAATGACGCTCTAACGTCTAAATTAGATTTCTTAACTGAACCTACTGTAAGTCCTCAACATATCGATGAATTTAATTTAAAAGATGAAACATCATTGTCCGAATGTGATGAAGAGGAACAAAACATTTTAAACTTTAATGATCTATTTCCTTTTAACGTAATTTATCCTAATGATTCAAAATCGGATAAGGACAATGATGATGATAAAGTCGATATTAAACACTCTTCGAGGATTTATCTGTCAAACCGTTACCTGATGTAATAAATACCAATGTTGGTGTCTATGCACATGGGTCAAATAAGCTTTTGAAAATAAGTCGTGATACATCTAATAAATTTTTCAAAACTGAAGCTTTTGTCAAGGGATTAAATTTTAATATCATGACTTGGAATCATCTTAACAAAGGGAAATGTCAATCATTTCCTAATCATAGATTTTATATTCAGCATTTGGCATCATCGTTCAACCCATAGTGTTTTATAAGATGGGATTAAATTTAGGGCAAGTTAACTTAAAAGACTTTTTCTTCTGAAGCAAAAGTGCTTGCTGGGAGACAACCCGGAATGTATTTTTAATTTTTATCCAGTCTATCTTCCCAAACTGTCTATACGGCGTATCCAAACCCCATGGATACGGTGTATTGACCTTCTGGACGTTACCCCGATCTTTATTTTTAGCAAAGTCTAAACGAGTATTCATTTAAATATAAAAGCTTATACAATATGTCCAATACGGCGTATCATGAGGTATGGATACGGTGTATCGACTTTCTGTACAATTTTAGGTTATTATTTCAAGTCCAACCAAACGAATACACGAAGATAGAATTGCATTTGTTTTTTGAGAATTTACACAGGACCTCAATGAAAGAAATATCGATGAATATTGGTGGAGACTTTACAAAATCTGGAAATCTCAAAGTGTTGGAGTCTTGAAATCTCAAGACGGCTGTTCTGTTAGGTTTAAGAAAAAGACTCGGTCACCCCGTGTATTTTCATGTAATCGTATGATTTATGGATTGTCGTATTTAACCCATTGTAAGCCACCCCTAACTCTTTACGGGGCGTTGTGTAAGACATATTTAAACCATCTCCACACATGGAGAGGGTGTTGGAAGAAAACATTTTACACACACTCTTTAGTGTGTTTCTCCCATCCATCTCTCTCTCTCTCTCTCTAACTTTCTCTCTCTAATCCATATTTGTGTGAAATTCGGGGGGTGTGACAGATTGGTAATCAGAGCCAAGGTTATAAAGAACTAGGTGGATTGGCCTAGACTATAACCTAAGATTCGTCGTTTAGTTGCGTATAGGATCTATGTACGCGGTGCTTCACTTTTGTTTGCTTTTGGGTGTTCGTGGTTTGGTACTTTAGTTATGTCAGTCATTGAAATGTGTGAGCTTAATATTGAGTATGAATAGGAAAGGATGTGAATATAAGTACGGTGGCCAACGTAGTTATAAGCGTATCACAACTCACTCATACTTAGTAATGTTGTTCACACAAATCGATGTTGACACCGTAGGGTGGTGTTATGTGTGCATCGGTATATATAGTGAGATACTCTCTCTCTCTCTCTCTTTATATATATATATATATATATATGTTCTCCCACTTATCTAACGTTTCCCATGTTCTTCCTCGTATAGATAATGACAAGATACAAAACCACCTTTTCGGGGGGTCTTGGTTGATCAAAGAAACAAAGATAAGACATGGTTTTCTAGTGAAAGAAAGTAGAGAGAGGTTGGAGAAAACTCGTGAAATATTAGATTAAGAAAAGAAAGATGAGAAATATAAATGTTCACCAACCACCCCTCATGGAGAGCCATGGGTGGTATTTATACTAAAAGAAAAAGCAAACTATCCTTAGTTTACATAAATGATCCCTGTGTGACACGTAGTGTCCAAGTCTAGTCTAATTCACGTGTAAGAGGCCAACTTCACTAAAAAGTGAGGCTAACAATCTCCCTCCAAGATGGCGTCACACGTGAATTGGTTACAATGTTCCCTACAAGCAAAATAAAGAAAAATGATAAGAATGAAGTCCAGTATTCCTTGAGAATATCTTTGACGATCTACTTGAATACTCCAGCTTTATTTCTTCAGTTCGTAGACGATACTGCTGAAATCTTCAGCTCCCTCCCAAACAGACACCCCTAAGAATGATATGAATTAATACATCATTCTTGAGGGAGGGATGACATCATCAACATCGTTTCACTTAGGAAGCATTCCAGTTTAGAAGTACACACTTTATCCCTTTCCCGAAATCAAAAATGTATCACCAGAATCAATTAAGACCCGGAAAAGCCCTTTTCTCCCTCCCGGAAAGGCATTGTAAGACTTGCTACACCAAAGCCAACTAAGTCCCGAGTGTAAGCAATTTATCCCTCTATGTAGTCAAAATGGTAACATCAAAGTCAACTAAGTCTCAGATTTACCCATTTAAATTGTTTCACCAAAGTCAATTAAGTCTCGAGTAAAAGCAATTTATCCCGCTATGTAGTCGAAACTGTAACATCAAAATGGTAACATAAAAAATCAACTAAGTACCGGATGTACACATTTCTCCCTCCAGGATGATGACTAACTGAGGAATCATCCTACACATGTGTACATCTTATGCCAACTGGAACTGCTTACTTAGCTTCATAACCAGTGATTGCATACGCAATAGTCTGTGAGAAGATGCAAGTACTCTCTTTACAAATCTCTCTTGATCACCCCGATCTAAATCCCCTTATCTATTCTGTCGGCTACTACTGATGTCCATTGATTGAAGCATAATCCTTCACTTGTGACTTAATCTTGTACTATCCGTGTGACGATTGAGCGGTGCAGAGGCAAATCTCTGAGTACCATATACTGACCCAAAAGTATACAAAAAATACATCATCACTTGAAATCTCCTCAACGACGTGAGACACTGAGTACTACAATGTAACTTCTTAAAGTGATAGATACTTTGTGGGTATAGGTAGAAAGAATCACAAAAGTAACTAGATATCCAAGTCTTCGTCACTAACACAAGTCATCTTCGTTATGGAGAAAGAAAGAACCGAAGACGAAATAAGTACACTTCCCGTGAAAGTCGACTTCAATCCCAAATAAGTAACATCGTACTATAACCCCGCAGTCATTAAAGTTTAATAATAGCCGTTATTAATGAAGGTGAATTTTGATAAGGATCGTTTTTAGTGTAATGTATTGTGTTTGTTGTGTTGTTGTTCATGAATTTGTCATGGTTAACTGATATCGGTTCAAAAAAAATAAACATAAGCACGGCCCGTCCAAATAATAAACCCGATCTTGTATACTTTTCCCGATAATAGAATGTTTAAAACCCGGCTTAATCCGATAACCCGAGCCCGAAATAGATACATTATAAACATTTCAGTCCAATGCTCGTAACTCATTCCAAACCAACAAGAACTCTCGGCCCATTGATTAATTATTCTCGGTCCACTATCCTAAATTTGAGAAATCCCAAAATAGTAAGAGTTAGACTCGGCCTGCTACTTCATGATTAGAAAAAGGACCCGGCCCACTTCACAATATACAAACTCCTTATAATTAGGGCAATTGCAACCCTAATCTCATTTTTCATCCGCCCCTTTTTTCATTCTTCTTCGTGATAATCAATCGCACATCCACACCACTTCTAAATCATGTCATATCTCAAATAATTACCAGATCAGTCATTGATCTCCCATCCATACACGCAAACCTCCTTATTCATATGTATGCAGATCATACACACGAATAGCAAACACACTTGATATTTTAATTCGAACCCATGATTTCTTAACAGGTCATCACCATCGAACCATTAATGTGTCAAGAACCAAGGAGAAATTATCTTCAAGATCCTTTAAAAAGGGTCTCGGGTAGGTGTGTTTTTGTTATTGTGTGTCAATTGAAATTAAAGAAATATTGTAACTTGATAGTTATAAATATCCTTTATATTCGAATAGCAACGAGAAGTGTACACTTCTTTCAGATCGATGATGATGAGTCTTGTGGTTGATTGGAAATGGAGTTGATGATGTGATAATGTGACGAAGGGATTAGGATTAGATAATGAGTCGGATTTGTTTATTGAGGCTGTAATTGATGTTGTTGTTGTTATTGTTGTTTAAGATGTAACAGATTAAATCGAGTCTGTCTTCTTCATTCTACATTTCTATTCTCTATGACTCAACTCATTGAGTTACCCGGGTCAACTCGGTAATGACCGAGTTGACTCGGTTGCGTATTCGGTTACAACTTCAACTGCGAATTCTGTTATGCTTGAAAATTGCGAATTCGGTTATGCTTGAAAATTGCGAATTCAGTTATGCTTGAAAACTGCGAGTTCGGTTGCCACAAGAACTGCGAATTTAGTTGAAGATGAAAATTGCGAATTCGGTGCCTTCAAAATTTGTACAATCGTCCTTGTGTCCTTTCTTTTGTCTTTTCTTCTTTTCTTCTTTTCTTGCATAACCAACAAAACACAACCAGTCCTTGTAGCAAGAAAGATGGATCTAAGTCTCCATTGTGTTTCAAACCGTGGACCACAAAGATAAGTATAACCTTGAATAAGCTTTAAGAATAAGCTCAGAAAATAAGCTAGAAAATTAGCTACAAGCTCATAAAAGAAGAAAAAATAGACACGATAAGCTTGATTTCAAAAAGAAATACGATGTCATTTTTATTTGACAACACAGCAACGCACCCCTATTGGTTGAACACAAACACCAAATGTTTTTTATTATTCAAACCAAACGCAGCCTACTGTTACACATATAAGCCCAAATGCAATTAGCCACAAACTGTTTGTAAGCCCAAAAAAATTAAGCCACGAAATTAATGACACTAACACTAGTAGGCCACGTTTTGTATAACAGAAAGTGTTTTTAGAAGAGACACTTTGTTATAGGATATTAATGAAAAGAAAAAAACAAGCTAATGGAAATAAGCCAAAAAAATAAGTTGTCCGAATAAGCTGAAACAGCCTACGAATACAACACACACGAATACAATACACCTCCGGTTAGCTCTTGATACCAATTGACAAGATACAAAACCACCTTTTTGGAGGGTCTTGGTTGATCAAAAAAACAAATATAAGACTTGGTTTTCTAGTGAGAGAAAGTAGAGAGATGTTGAAGAAAACTTGTGAAATATTAGATTAAGAAAAGAAAGATGAAAAATACAAATGTTCTTTTTGAAAATATCTTAAAAAATGGTGCTCAACTGGAAAATATATGAGATATATCTTATTTATCATCATTTTCCTTAGTACTTCTCTTGAGCATTCAAAACTTTGAATGTTTATATAACTTTGCTTAAAACCGAGAAGATATGAACTTCCTGTTGTTTAGGATAAATGTACATAAATGAACATTTTCCTTTCTTTAGAGACCGAGTCCTAAGCTGACATTTACTTAGAAGTCGTAGAGAAAAAGTGAAAGGACATGTTTTGAAAGCATTTAAAACTCTCGCTCGAACTTCATTTATTCACCCGTGTTAATATTAATTAACATTTCTAGGTGCGCAAAGGTTATCGATTGTCGAGAGACATGTCGGAGAAGAGTATTTTTGTATTTTTGAAATTTTTTGATTTTGTATTTTGCTTTTATAGGTTTTATATTTTTATATTTTGTTTTTCTGATAATATATACAAAGAATTACTGTAATTTTGCAAGACGATCAAGTTCATGAGGAGATAAACTGCGCATACCAAGGCGATGAACCAAATAGGTGAATCGATCTATTGGAAGAGCTTTGGTGAAGAGGTCGGCCAGTTGGTAATCCGTCTTGACAAAATACAGTTCAATCGTACCCTTTTCCTCGTGTTTCTTTATGAAATGGTAGCGGACATCGATGTGTTTTATTCTCGAGTGTTGGTCCAGGTTGCAGGATATGGCTATGGCTGATTTCGAATCACAATAGATTGGAATCTTGTTGAAGTGAAAGCCATAATCCGTTAACTGTGTTCGCATCCAAATAACTTGGGCACAGCAAGCAGATAGAGACGCATATTCTACTTCCGCGGTTGACAGTGCCGTACAGTCTTGTTTCTTTGAGGACCAGCTAACCAGCTTTTAGCTTAAGAATTAAGCTCCACCGGAAGTACTCTTGAATGTGTCTTTACATCTCGCATAATCAGCATCTGAAAATTCGGTTAGTTCAAAACCAGAATCCTTCGTATACCAGAGACCCATATTAACAGTTCCCCAGAGATAACGAAAGATCCTTTTAGCCTCTTTAAGGTGCTTCTCGGTTGGCTTAGCCTGGTACCGAGCACATAAACAAGTAGCATGTACAATGTCCGTTCTATTAGACGTAAGATACATTGGGGCACCAATCATGCTACGATATTTCGTTGTATCGATTGGAGTCCCATTTTGATCAAGGTCAAGCTTGTCTTTGATCTCCAATAGAGTACCAATCATGCTACGATATTTCGTTGTGAGGTGAATCTAAAGCAAATCCCAGCCTTTGATTTCTTTTGAGCTTCTTTGGAGACAATCTCAGCCATCGAAATGCTTT
>BQNB010024212.1:0-60979 GCA_026074375.1 Tanacetum coccineum
CGAAATCAGTCAACCTTAGGAACGAGGAAGACAAGAGAAGAGGAGTGGAGTATGTAATGAGCAAAATATTAGGATTTTATAAAGAGTGCTTAGAACTTGGACCCGAATATGTAACTGGGATGGACAATGAAGGAGAAGTCACGTAAGGACGTGTCACTTCGAGTCTAGCTACAAGACTCGTAAATAAAGAAAAGCGCTTTTTGGGAGGCAACCCAATATTTATTTTTCCCGCATATTAGGAGTGTCTTGTGTGTTTTAATTCTTTATCGTTTGTTTATTATGTTTGAATTAGCAACAAAATAAGTGTAGGGGAATTTATCCGGTTTTTAAACCAAGTTCAAGCATGTTAAATAAATTGTTTAGATTAATTCCCGCCAGCTTCGAGTCATATGAGTAAATTGTCAGATCTCAGGTTTTATGCAGCTATTTGTACAGGAATTAACCTATGGAATCAAGTGCAGGACATTTTTCATCAAAAACAAAATTTTTGTTTTCACAGAATGTGGAGACGGCGTCACGATTTACACGCGACGCCGTCACCACGACATCTGTGACGACGTCAGGATATCCCTGACGACGTCAAACACCCAAGTCTAGAAAACTTAAAGTTTTTAATTATTTTTGAAAATAAAACTTGCATAACAATTAAAATATGTACTATTCTTTTATAAACTTGCAAAACCCTGAGTTTAACAATTCTCTCATCCTATCTTTACTGCTTTATTAAGTCAAACCCTAAATTCACATTGTATATTTGTATATCGCACATTTTATGCTTGGTATAGTTGTCTTTGTCTTTGATTACAGGTTATATTTGATGAGAAGAAGCTTGGAAGTTCTTAGGAAGTTTCATTGGATGATTCTTGGAGGATGATTTAACCAGTTATCGCATGTTTCTTCTCCATTATTGAGCAAACCAGGGGAGTACTAGTTTCTTTTACTTGTTTTCTTTTCCCTTTATTTGTTTTTACGGGTACTTCTATAGAACATTAGGGATAATGTTCAACTTAAGTGTAGGGTGAAAATAAGCCTTAGAAACTATTCCTTTAATTGCCATTTGCTTTGTCCTTAAAATGATGGGTAATATATCGAAACATAGCTTAAAAGGTGATTTTTACCCAAATTTTAAATTTTTTATGACACATACCGACGAAAACCAAGTATTAATAGCGTCTCATGGATAGGAATTTATATGACTACCACAATAACCCTCATAATTCCCCCCCCCCCCAAAATGTGAGGTTGGCCTTTAGATCTTTAGGAATTTGGGTATCTATTATTAATACCCAAGATAGTTTATTCAGCTTTCTAGAGTTAGGACGTGAGCAGTTCATATGTATCTATTCGTCATTACAGGATGTGTACGTGTGGCCTGGATCGCTTTTTCTGGCGCATTGAGATCGTACTTAATTTATATGAGTGTACCGGATAGTATATTAAATTCTAGGAACTAGTTATTGTGATGCATTCTAAGAAGATCATAGTAACTGTTAGGTTTTGCTTGATAGAGGCATAAGATTAACCCATGTTTAATCCTGTAATTGTTATGATGGTCACCACCGGCCATATAAAATATCCTACACACTTGCCATGCACTCATTTTTAGTGCAGGATACCCTAGTACAACCCTCCGAGCCTATCCTTTTTCACGGTTCTCGTAATTTTTGGTGGATTCTAGATTATTAATGAAGAGCATTGTTTAACCTTCAAAAAACCCAATCGTTACACCAAATCGCTCCTTAAGCCTACTTGATATGTACTCGCCTTTTAGTACCATTATCCTTGTAAATACAGTTTTTGGGTACGATTAGAATTCAGGTAGTATTTATTTCGCAGTAAGAATGGGGAAGAAAGTTAAGTTAATACCCCCATACGTTTGTTAGATGATCTCCATGTTATTTTGATCCACCTCAATTCGGGTCATTAGTTAGATTGTAAATATAGAGCATGAATAAGCTCAAGTGTATGGCTACGTGTTATAAACCCCATGTTATGATGTATTATGTTATTAAAAAAATAGAAAAGAAAATAAAAAGAAAGAGATTGATGTAGAGTTATGTATATCTTCGGTCCGAGTTTTGCTTAGGCAAACCAAACCTGTGTGTATTTGTGGAAATAATTGCTACCCTTCCACTCTAATTCACCCAAGCCACCAAATGTAGTCCGACATTTCCTTTTCTGGTATATGTTATCTTACACCTACACCCCACAACCCTTTAAAAGGACTCTTTCATACTAATAAATATGCTTTGCGCCCAACGGTGGAGGTTTGATCCTTTACCAAGCCTATGGTAATTTATATGCTATGACAGGTAATGAGTGTTGATTTTTTGTTTCCCCCATATGTTATAATTTATTATACACCCGAGAGAAAGTGAGACATCCCAAACACTTATGTGAGGATGTAGTGTATACTTTCCGTGCTTTTAATTATGAGGTCTAGAAGGTTGTGTTGTAAAATACTTTTAAAGAGTAGGTAAAATGACCCTCATATTGTTATTGTCTAGGTAGAAAAGCCCATTTGCTTGAGGACAAACAAATCCCAAGTGTGGGGGTATTTGATGAGGTGTCATTTTATACACTTTTTCGGGGTTGTTTAACCCCCAAAATCGTGCATTTATGCCCAAAATAGGTACTTAATCATTCTTTTTCAGGTATTTCTAATTTGAAAGGCATTTGGAGGAAATACACGTGCCTTGGGCTTACTTGGAGAAGAAACGGACAAGACTACGGACCAACACCAAGACTCTTGAAGATTTGTGCTCACAGAGCCTGGAGACGACGTCACCAACTCTACATGACGCCGTCACAACCCACTTAGCGACGGTGTCACAACATTTCATAACGGCGTCAGCACACACCAACTCGCACATAGATCTAGAAGATTCTACTCATGACGGCGTCACGATTAAAACGCGACGCCGTCGCAGCGATTTATCTATATATACAAATCCGTTTTTAGGGTTTTAAGTGTGTAACTTTAGAGTAAAAGAAAGGGGCGAACCCTAGTTCGTTTAGCAGCTGTTAGGGATGATTTTAGGGCCTCAAAACCCTATTGTACTTCCTTCAATTCATGTTTTAATCAAGTAAGACTATCTTAATCATTCAATATGTCTTGTTGTGTGATTCTTATTTGTTCTTGCTTTATCTTTAACATGCTTGGCTAAACCTTCTATTGTGTTCATTTATGATTGTATGAAACCTAGAATGTAGATCTTAGTGATGTTGCTTCTTGTGATGGATGTGCATGTTAGGCTCTAGAAAACCAGCTTTTGTCTGTATCGCTATTGATATGTCTAGGGAAACATGATTGTGTAGAAAGGATACCATCGGGTAACAGTCTTCATACTACCTTTCCCCCTAATATGGTTGATCCACTCTTAATATATTTCACATACATTTAATATACTCTTAGGGGCCTTGTAATAGTCTTCATACTACCTTACTTGCGCGTTGCCTTAACAGAATATTAAATAGACTACGAATTCGTGTAATTCATTCATGACTTAGGAAATAATTACATAGATCATCACAAGTGTGACAAAGCAACAACACTAGGAGAAGCAATCCAGGGAGTAATACATGATTAAATGAATGCAATCTTTTGTTATATTGTTATCACCATTAGCATAGTTTATTATTTAGTTTAATAGCTAAAACCAACCAACCTCTTAAATATATGATTTTACCTACTTTCATAAAATACAAAAATACAAAAATAATCTTCTCTCAACCCTTAGAATTCTATTAGACCGTGATAAAGCCTTCCTAACCTATTCTCCTAGAGAATGATAACAACCCCCGAGTCTTGCCTATACTATTACTACAACGGTTATGTACTCTGCCTAGGGAGTTGTAAAACTTCTTGTAGAAGTCCCTTACGACAACCACATCAGGATAATACAAGAAGAATAGCAATTTGTGTTGTAGGCACAAGATCACAAATTATGAACAATGGAGGAATTGTAAACGAGTTTTTCGTCCTGTATATGAGACTCAAAGTTTTTGTATGAATATACAGGAAAAAGATGACAGTTTCGAGTAGTTAGAGTTGGTTAAAACCGAATTTTAAAACCAACTGACATAGACTTTACGACGTAACACTAAGATAGTTTACGACGTAACGTCATTATTACTTCATTTGTTATCGTGGAACATTATCTGTTACGGTGTAATCGAACAAGTCTTTGATATTTAATATACATTATGGCATAACCTAATCGCATAGGTTACGACGTAAACCCCCAAAGATCTTAGTTCCTTACCCAGAATGAGTTTATGGCGTAAACCCTGTATTTCTTATCTTGATAGATCTCATGTTAACTCAACGAGTTTGCACTCCACAGTTCCTTAACTCGTATCCGAGCCGAACAGGAAACCTCATTGGTCTCTAGTAAATCATCATTACCTAAATGGCCATCGGTGACACTAAAATCACCAACAAATCCCCCCATTTTAGTGTAATCCTTAATTTACTAAAACATATATAAAGATATATGCAATTATGTTATAACAAACACAACGAAACAAACAAATGCATAAATGGAAATATCTTGCGATTGAATTTCCATCTTAGTATAATACACATTCTAAATATTCGAAAATCGAGGTGTCGTAACAATTGAATCCATCAATCCATTTGAATACCTGAAGATACTACACACATAAGTTTCTACAACACTCTAATGTTCGTTTACTTGACACTATTACAAGCCATGTGTCCTAATCCATTAATGAACCTATAGGAAGCCAAGTCCAAGCTTCTTTTAGCGGCAAAACTTTATGTTCACATAGGTGGTCCTTTTAGTCTTGTACCTGCATTTGTAATTTTTCAAAAGAACAATTAAGAAGGTAAACTTTAACCTACCATCACTTGCACGTCTGAACACATACCTTAGGAAGATAAATACATGTGTTCTAATCTCTAACTATGAGATTTCTACATTGAATTCAGCTTCTAACGTTATAATAGAAGGGAATTGGGTATCTCATAGGTAGAAGATTTATATGGACTTTAATCCCATCCCTATCATTGACTTAATCACTAAGTCCCTAGCTAGACCCTTCGTTAAGTGGTCAGCTAAATTATGTTGTGACTGAACAAACTTAATAGAAATCACACAATTCCTGATTAGTTCTCTAATCATACTATGTCTAACACATAAGTGTCTAGACTTGCCATTATACATTTGACTATATGCTTTAGCCAATGTGGCAGCACTATCACATCGGATAGAAATTGGTGCTATTTGTTTCGGCCATATCGAAATCTTATGTATCAAGTTTCTTAGCCATTCTGTTTCTTTACCAGCAGCAGCCAATGCTACAAACTCAGATTTTATAGTAGAACCAGTGATGCATGTTTGCTTCTTGGAAGCCCATGAAATAGCACCTCCCCAAGCAGAAATACCCATCCACTTGTAGAAGATTAATCTTCAACATGATTTATACAGCTAGCATCTGAATAAGCTTCTAACACCGAAGGATATCCAACATATGATAAACCATAATTCATAGTACCTTTTAAGTACTTAAATACCCTTGTTATTGAATGCCAATGCTGTCTACTAGGATAACTAGTAAACCTACTTAACCTACCAATTGCATAAGCAATATCAGGTCTAGTACTTTTCATATCATACATCAAACAGCCAATAGCTTTTGAGTATTCGAGCTGATCCACAGGTTTACCTGCATTTGATTTATGCTTTTCTACCGGATCCATAGGAGTACTAACCGGAGAACAATCTTCCTGATTAAATTTCTTGAGTATTTTCTCAATATAATGAGATTGTGTAATTACAATCCCTTTATTTTCACGTTAAATTATATTACCAAGAATAACGTCTGCTTCTCCCATATCTTTCATGGAAAACCTTGATGACAAAAGCTTCTTAGTTTTATCAACTTGATTTTGGTCGGTGCCAAAAATCAACATGTCATCAACATATAAACAAATTATATCACCTTTATCGGAGCTATCAAATTTGCTATAAACACACTTATCTTATTGGTTTAATAGAAAACCACTTGACAACACAACCTCATCAAACTTTTGATGCTACTGTTTAGGTGCTTGTTTCAGCCCATACAATGACTTAACCAGCTTACATACTTGATGCTCATTACTTGTAACATTTCACATTTTTCATGTCATCTTGCGACTGTATCTATTCCATAATCATTTTTTCAGGCTTTTTATTTACGTGATTAGTACTAAGTTTAAACTAAAGATACTAGTTATCATTTTTCCCTACGGCTTAGCTAACCAAAAACGAATACATTCTATTCTTTTTCTTTTTCACCACAACTTAGGGTTAAATTCTGATAAGTAAACAAAAACGAGTCCTATATTTCTTCCTTTGTTTTCAAATAATACATACAATAAAATTACTTAAACCATAAACCTAACACAAGAAACTAAGACACTTTCCTAAAAACTAGATAAAATCTCGTGTACATGATTTCCCACTCCACATATCTGTAAATGTTCAAACTAAGATAAGATTTTAAAAAACTCACTCTTACTATAACTCTAATACCCATTGTGCAAAGCCTAATATCCCTTTTATAAATCCTCAAAAACCTACGTGATAAACTTGGCTGTTCTTTTCTTGTTTCTGCTTCCCACGCAAACCAACAGTAATCAACTTTTAAACCATGTACCTTGACCATGTGTAAACCCTAAAAATCCTTTGCCATATATGGGTTAACATAGAAACGTGACCTCAAGTTGAAACACTATACATGCACTTCTATTTGAGTATAAAAAGACTTACCTAACTCTTGCAAACTCAAAGGAAGAAAACACAGAAGATACAACACAATCAGATTCATACTCTACTCTTTCACTTTGGTTCTCTTGTTCTTATACCCTTGGTTTCGACTCACATAAACACACAAGCATCACACCATCAACTTCATCCATAATAAACCCTAAAATTACAAGAAAACCCTAACTAAGTTCTTTGGGTTTTTCATTTTTCCTGTTGGTCGTCCACATCAAGGCAGCAAGCAAACAATCATTTCGTGATAACAAAGGGTTCAAGCAGTCACAAATAACTATTTGTTTGGGTGTTGGGTTTTTGTATACGTGAGGGGTAAAGGGATTTGAGAATTTATCATATTCGTTGGGTCCAGTCTTTACGCGTTTCGTCCCCACGTTTTCTGTGAGCAATCACTATTGTTTATTTATCTATGATATATTATCTTTGTGTCTAAGGTGTGTGCTTGAAAACTGTTAAAAACAAAACCATTTTTGTATACCTTCTGATGTTCATCGAATAAAACAATAACATTCCATATGATTTGTTAAGTGACTAATTAATTGGGCCATGGTTATGCAAGGATTGTAGGCTTCTAAAAACAGAACTTGTAGCTTGGGTTTATTAGTAAGAGTAACAAAAGAAAACATATATGTTAATCAATAATAAAAACACAGCCCACACCAGTAACTTTGAGTATGCTAGACGACCCTTAGGAGTTGAGTATAGAATCAAACTTTGTGAATTTCATATATAGGACATGGAATACTTTCATTTGCCCCTGGAATTACTAGTTTTCGTCAAGTATCGACGAAGTTAGAAGGCCTTAAAGTTACACAAAAAACTACTATTTTTCCACTGCATTAAAAACAGCCAACGAGGTACTTTACTCAGGTTATTGCGACGCATTTACCTAATGTTAAAACGAACTAAGGGCTGTTATTGGAAGTCTGTTATACCATCTTTAAATAGGAAGAAAGATCAGCCCTTTTTGTTGGGAAACGATTTCGTAAATTGCGTCTGAATATGGATGTTTTGTCGTGGGTGTTGACATTGGGGTGCAAGTTTTTATAATTTCTGCTTGAACCATATTGCGTGTACACCCACTTTGCACTCGTTTTTAACCCGCTTAACCATATCAAAACTTAAAACTTACTTAACGGAAGTTGTAGAGGTCCTGGCCGAGATTGTAAATATATTTTTAGATTTTATTAGCATCGATTAACGAATCCATAATTGAATTGTAAAACTCTTGGTTTATCACCCATAAAACTTAAACATATTTTACTCTTTTAAATTAGTTACATGTCACTACTTTGCTTAATTATTTAACGCACTTAGAAACCAAACCGGGAGTCGACCCGAACTAATCTTTAAAGTACTCGTGGCCTAGTCTACAAAATGTCCGATATCGTAAATCGCGTGTTCATATTTAGAACGTATTGACCCGTTAAAGTTAACCAATTAATGTGAAAATCTCATTTTTCTTAAACGTTATTATTTAAATAGAACTCAAGCACATACTAGGGACGAGATTGCAAATACTTGATTTTATATTTTCTACTTAGTAACTATGTATTATTTTTACTAGGTTGCGGATAAAGTCTCTTGCATCGTTTTTTATGCCACTACCTTGCTATCCGTTATCATTACTTGATGTGACTTCATAGCCCTATTTTTATACAATTACAATTATTTACAACTGTCGGGGTAAGAAACATGCATTGTTTTACACATTAGATGCAAGTACACATTTTAACATTTTTACGTGTTTGCCTAAGTAGTGATAACCCTCTGATCCCATTCGGGTGAGTAGCGCTCACTATGCTAGTTTTCCGGAAAACGGACATATAACATATCGGATTTAGGATGTTGCGGGTTAGAACATCATCAAGGGCAATGTAGGTAATTTATATTGCAATTCATACATGTCGATCTTCAGTGTCATGAGCTTAGGGAAACGTAATTACTTTTTGTGATGTTTGCATCTGTTGCATTATCATACACATGGAAATCTTGCGATCCTGCATTATATTTACATAAACCTGTGAATTCACCAACTTTATGTTGACGTTTTAAAGCATTTTTTCTCAGGTCAATAAGGTGCAAGTCAAGGATACATTGGTGGTCTTTATTTTGGATATCATTGCATAAAGATTTAGAAGCATTACATTTTAGGGATGTTGTTATGTTTTAAAATATTTATATTTATAAGTGAACATGTTAAGCCGTTGTGCTTTTGTAACAAATAATTTCCATTATTCCAATGTATCAGTTTTTAAACGACTTATTTAGAGGTGGTTCTCATATCTTGTGCTATTGATCTATGATGTAATGCTCCTAGACACATTATTCTGCTGTGACCCTATTTGGGGGTGTTACAGATTGGTATCAAGAGCCAAGGTTATAGAGAACCAGGTTAAACAAGAATCACAAATCTAGAACAATGAAGAATTGTAATATATTTTTGTGGTTGTAATTCCTGAGACCCAAAAAGTTCTTATAGAAATAACAGGAAACTCAGACAGATTTTTGGGAATTTTTGAGGGTGGTTATAATCAGTTTAAACTCGAAGCTGTTTTTACCAACAGACAAGACTATGACGCGAAACATTATTGTTTACGGCGTAAAGTCTTCAACTTTTCACTTGTTACAGCGTAATGTCGTCATAGATTATGGCGTAAACTATAAGCCTTAAAACTAGAAGCATGTTACGGTGTAAACTATTCATATAGGTTACGGCATAAACATCCAAAGGCTTAAGTCCTTAACCTAACAAGAGTTTACGGCGTAAACATAAAGTTTACGGCATAAACTCTACATATCCTGTCTTGGTTTATTTCATGTTAGCTCAACGAGTGTGCACTCCACACTTCCCTAACTCGTATCTGAGCCGAACATGAAACATCATTGGTCTCTAGTAAATCATCATTACCTAAATGGTCGTCGATGACACTAAAATCACCAACAGTATGCATATTACATAGTGCATCATCAAATCAGGTGAATGTCTAGTATAAAACCCTATTATATCAGCTAAAGAGTGAAGCATATAAGAACCAAAGAACAAAGAAAATGCACAACTAATATTTTTAATACGACTTATGACTTTCATATTTTTTTTAACAAATTTTTACAGGTTGCAGTTTTTGTATTCGACGTGTTTTTTTGGGGTTGCACAATGACTATGGTTCAGTGAATGTCCATCTAAAACATTACTTCACATACGTTATTTGGTGACTGCTGAATGAGCTCAATAACGTGAAAAAAATTCTTGTGATATCTGATTCTCAAAGGACCCTTCTCCCCCCTTAAAACTTTTTCCCTAGCCATGAAACACATGTCTAAGATCAACCTGCAGTTAGCCGTCTCTTATCTAGACTCTAAAAAATAAGGCTACAAGACACCTGTATACAACGATTTAAGCCGCAAAAATCACGCAGTTGCTGGCTTGCTCCAGCAACATGAGATTCCCGTATGGAAATAGGAAGGGATAGCTATGGATTTTGTGACTAAGTTACCTAGGACTAGTAGTGGGCATGACACAATCTGGGTCATTGTGGACCGATTGACTAAGTCTGCTTATTTTCTACCTATACATAAGGATTATAAGATGGAAAGGTTGGCTAGATTATATTTGAATGAGATAGTTGCTAGGCATGGTGTGCCGATATCGATTATATCGGATCGTGATAGTCGTTTCACATCAAGGTTTTGGCAGTAAATGCAAGAGGCATTAGGAACTCGTTTAGACATGAGTACGGCTTATCACCCTTAGACCGATGGTCAGAGTAAGTGTACTATTCAGACTTTGGAAGACATGCTTAGAGAGTGCGTCCTAGACTTCGGAGGAAGTTGGGATGTTCATCTTCCGTTGGTTGAGTTTTCGTATAACAATAGTTATCATGCTAGTGTGAGATATGCTCCGTTTGAGGCTTTGTATGGTAGAAAGTGTCGTTCGCCAATTATGTGGGCTGAGGTTGGAGAAGGTCAGTTGATAGGACTTGAGTTAGTGCAATAGACTACTGAGAAGATCTCGCAGATTAAGGATAAACTTAAGGCTGTGCGTGATCATCAGAAAAGTTATGCTGATAAGAGGAGGAAGCCTCTGGAGTTTAGTGTAGGTGACTATGTCTTGCTCAAAGTGTCGCCTTGGATAGGTGTAGTACGCTTTGGGAAGAAAGGGAAGTTAGCACCTAGATTTGTTGGACCTTTTGAGATTATCGAAAAGGTAGGCCCTGTGGCTTATCGGTTAGATTTGCTTGAGGAATTGAATGGTGTTCATGACACGTTCCACGTGTTAAACCTTAAGAAGTGTTTGGCTGATCCAACACTGCAAGTGCCTTTGGATGAGATTCGAGTTGATGCTAAGTTGAATTTTATGGAAGAGCCTGTGGAAATTTTTGAAAGGGAGTTTAAGAAGTTAAAGCGTAGTAAGATTGTCATCATCAAGGTTCGGTGGAATTCAAAACATGGCCCTGAATTCATGTGGGAACGTGAAGATCAGATGAAATTGAAGTACCCGCATTTGTTTAGTGATGTTAGTAGTTGAATTTTGGGGACGAAATTCTTTTAAGGGGGGTAGAATGTTGTGAAGATTAAAGAAACATTGATAATCTTCTAGGACCGTTTAAGCCATCTACGATATAATAACATTGAACATAAACATATGCACAGTGGAATTAGCACAAGAACAATGTTACTCTAACAAGGTTTTACCAAACATTCTAAGCCCCAATATTATTTGATCAGAATAATATGGTTACATCAATGAACTGTAACATGAATCATAAGATCCTTGAGGCTAAACTACATATGGGGTCTACATAACACACACCTAGAATACACACACACACACACGTTTAGGTACAGGAACTCATGAACTATACACCTAAACCTAATGACCTGTATCTCTTTATATAATAGAGATATTAGGTTTACAAAGGATAAGAACAAATAAAGATATTAATAAATCTTTTAATCATTTAAGTTTATCTTCAGAATCTTCAAAATCTTCCATCTTTTGAAGAATTCCTCCTTTGTCTTTTAAGTCTCTTATCTTTCATATGTTTTGTCTTATCAACTCAAATATAATTCCTAACAATCTTCCCCTAGTTGATAATGACAAAACCAAAATAAGCACGAGCTTCTTCCCCTAAAGCTAATATATATGAAAGAGTAGAACTATACCACCAAGGATCTACAAGTTGCAAATCATCTTTGTAACGCCTTCTTCCCCTTTTTGTCATAATCAAATAGGAGACTAAAGTATGCAACTTTGATTTCGACAACCACAAACCACTATCACACTCCTAATCCAGCCTTCCAACAACTCAAATTACCCTCCATGACGCGCCTTAAGATAAATGAACTTGAGTAGTAGAAACTTAAACTAGCAATAGTAATAATGACTTACAGTAGTAAAGACCTTCACCTTATGTAGCATATAAATGGTTAAACATTTTAACATTAAGCTTCCCCTAAAACCCATATGTTAACCATTTCTTGAATCTTCAATTCTATAAGCTCTATGTAATGATTACTGATGAAGAAAACTAAGTATAACGAACTTGATGCTGAAGTAGAATAACCCAAACCCGTGCCTTATATCTTTTACTATCCACGTGACGTCAAACTCACACCAAGACCAAAATATAAGTAGATCGCAATCTCTTGACAAAATCCTCAACTATATGAGACACTGAGCACAACAACGTAACTCCTTAAAGTGATAGCAAATGTGAGCATTGAGCACCATAAGAAAAATCACACACCTTTGCTAGATTTGTCAAGTCTTCGTCACATCGTTTCTAAGCACGAACAAGTTATCTCTAAATGTTGTAAGCCATTTGAGATATGATAAGAACACGCATCTGAAAAACTCAACTACAACATCAAATAAGTGATAATCAATCATCTTCGTAATCACATCTTCAATAAATACCAAAATAATAGCCATATAACCAATAAGAATAAACTATTATGAAAAATAGTTCTGTCCGAGATCCAAACATGTGTGTCATCCGATATCGATCAAAGCTAGCAGTGCAAACAATAAACCAGCAGTACAAACTTTCAACAAGCAGTACTAACCTTTAACTGGCAGTATTAACTTTTTGAGCCAAATACTAGCAGTACTAACAATCAAGTAGCAGTATTAACTTACTCCTTATGGCAGTACTAACAAATACAAATCAGTAACATCATAAAGATACCTTAGCAGTATAAACGAATTTACGAACTTTGTTTTCCCAAACTACCATATACCACAATATTCATCCATTGACTCAATCAAACATTCCTTTTCAAGTCACTTCATGGCTTGCTCCATAAAACCCAAAGCTGGCAGTATTAACAATGATGCCCAGCAGTAGTATCGTCCATATTAATGCTAGCAGTATTAAATTTTCATACCAATATCTGCTATTGACCACGTAGCCACATCCATACATAAACTACTTTAAACCTTGGCACATGAATATAAAGGAAGTTTATTATAGGAATAAATCATATTCCCTAAAGATTAGGGATTTCACAACCATAACAGATTATATTTCCCAACTTCCATACTACCAATATCTTTCCCATAATACACGCACACCAACAGCATCACCAAAGATAACTGGCAGTACTAATTCAAACGAACAACACAAACTGCTATTAGTGGCACAAATGTAAATGAGACACTTATATGCAAATATTACTTACCCTTCGAAACCCATGACAATAGTGATACATCTTCAAAGCATCGCTTAGTGAACCATCTTTGCAGCTTGAAACTTGTTGTAACTAAAACATCAGCCTTTTTCTTCTTGATCTGATATAAGGTTGAATTTTGTTAGGGTTTTGGAAACCCTAATCTGGTGCAGCGAAGCCTTAGCAAAAACCTTTGTCATATCTGCTACTCTTTCTCTTGTTCACGACCAGAACATAAGAAACCTTCTTCTCCTGTGATCATATTTGTAACAGCAGTAACCAACACCTTATTTTC
The DNA here is from genome assembly GCA_026074375.1 of Tanacetum coccineum. Taxonomy (NCBI): domain Eukaryota; kingdom Viridiplantae; phylum Streptophyta; class Magnoliopsida; order Asterales; family Asteraceae; genus Tanacetum; species Tanacetum coccineum. The sequence continues at coordinate 13,756 of BQNB010024212.1, forward strand.
TGTTTTTCAGAATTAGGGTTTGAAAAAAAAACGTAACCAGATTTAGGGTTTTGTGAATAAACCCTAATATTCACCAAACTCGACTTCAAACAAAAATAATCATAGTCGTTATTTTTTTAAGTATAAAGACGACGCTTTTTAGTGTCGCAAAAACCCTAACTTCACCAAAATCACCAATACACGAAACAGAGATTGGTTACTTCTTTTTCATCAAGAACAAAATACCAAAAACCTTGTAGATCCTAGATATCATAAGCCACATGGCTCTGATACCAATTGAGGAGTCTGTTAAGACCTCTTAGATCGTTATTAAGACTCAGATTGTTTAGATCTAATATCTAGATCACAATCCAAAACCCTTGTCATACAACAGCTTCTTTAACAAGTTAGGGTTTAGAAGATTGTAAGCTCTTCTCTATACTTCACCGTCTACCCTTACTTTATAACCAAACATGTACTTCAATAAACACCAAACAAATGATATTACATCTTTATAAATCGACCTTCTTGTATTTATATTGTGATCATCTACGATTCCAATAGAATACAAATTCACAATCTTATGCTTAACGTGATCCTAGATGATTCTTGAATTAGGATTTGTTTAGTTTCAATTAATGCACACCAAACCCTAAATCTCTATACTGATTGAACACCTGCTACTTATAACTTCCATACAAACTAAGGGTTTATTAGATTGAACATAAACATATAATGCACTGCGGAATTTAAACAATGAACAATGTTATTCAACAAGATTTTACCAAAACATTCCAAGCCCCAAATATTATTTTATCAGAATATACGGTCTACATCAATGAACGGTAATGGGATCAACGGTTTACCTTAACCATTGAGGCTATCTCCTACATATGGTGTTCTACATTTACACGACGCCTAGGAATACACCACACACACGTTAGGTACAGGAATTCATGAATTGTACACTTAATAAGACTTGTATATCTTATATATATTACAGATATTAGGTTTACAAAGGATAAGAACAAATAAAGATATTAATAAATCTTTTAATCATTTAAGTTTATCTTCAGAATCTTCAAAATCTTCCATCTTTTGAAGAATTCCTCCTTTGCCTTTTAAGTCCTTCATCATTTCATATGTTTTGTTTGATACAACACTCAATATAATTCACAAACAATCTTCACACCTAGTGATAATGACCAAACAATTTAGGCACGATATTACCAATGAAGGCTATATTTATATTTTGAAAGGAATAGAACTATACCACCAAGGACTCTACAATGCAAATCATCTTTTGTAACGCACTTCTTCCCCTTTTTGTCATAATCTAATAGGGGGGGACCTAAAGTATGAACTTTGATTTCGACAACCTACGAACACTATCACACTTCTAAATCCAGCCTTTCTAACAACTACAAATTACACTTCAATGATGCACTTTAGATAAATGAACTTGAGTAGTAGAAACTTAAACTAGCAGTAGTAATAATAACTAGCAGTAGTAAAAACCTTCACCTCTGCATGTAAATGGTTAAACATTTTAACAATAAGCTTCCCCTGAAACCCATATGTTAACCATTTCTTGAATCTTCAATTCTGTAGGCTCTATGTAATGATTACTGATGAAGAAAACTAAGTATAACGAACTTGATGCTGAAGTAGAATAACCCAAACTTGTGTCTTATGTCTTGTACTATCCACGTGACTCCAAACTTATAAATAAATCTGTGAAATATAAGTAGATCGCAACCTCTTGACAAAAATCCTCATCTTCTATGAGACACATAACCAAAGTGATAGCAAATGTGAGCATTGAGCACCATAAGAAAAATCACACACCTTTGCTAGATTTGTCAAGTCTTCGTCACATCGTTTCTAAGCACGAACAAGTTATCTTTAAATGTTGTAAGCCATTTGAGATATGATAAGAACACGTACCCAAGTAATTCTACTTCAACTTCAAATAGGTGATAATTAATCATCTTTGTAACCAATTAATCCAATAAATATGAGCCTTTAAATGTTTAAGAACATTTAAAACCAAAAACCAAAAACAATCTGTTAGCTTCCCCTTAAACGAAGCATCCTGTTCAATCCGAGATCCAAAATGTGTGTGTCATCCGATATCGATCAAAGCTAGCAGTACAAACAATAAACCAGCAGTACAAACTTTCAACGAGCAGTACTAACCTTTAACTGGCAGTATAAACTTTTTGAGCCCAATACTAGCAGTACTAACAATCAAGTAGCAGTATTAACTTACTCCTTATGGCAGTACTAACAAACACAAATCAGTAACATCATAAAGATACCTTGGCAGTATAAACAAATTTATGAACTTCGTTTTCCCAAACTACCATGTACCACAATATTCATCCATTAACTCAATCAAACATTCCTTTTCAAGTCACTTCATGGCCTGCTCCATAAAACCCAAAGCTGGCAGTATTAACAATGATGCCTAGCAGTAGTATCGTCCATATTAATGCTAGAAGTATTAACATAAATATCATGAAGCAAACTAGCAGTATTAATTCCATATGACCACTACTGGCAGTACAAACACACGAACCACACCTGGCAGCATAAAGAAGGCATTGTCAGTACTAACCATGTTCCAGCAGTATTAACCTTTTATGGGAACAAACAAGATCCCATAAATTTAGAATCATAACATACCTGCTGTTGGTTGATGTTATTAACACCCAAACGCCATACCTTTCTGCTCCTTTATGATTTGCGTCCTTTGAATTGATTTAGAACCTTATTAGGGTTTTGTAAACCCTTAAAACTGAATTAAGGTTTAGTCGTGTATGCAAACGAACCTTAACTTCTTCTTGAAAATCCTCAGAACGTATGTCTTGTATTCGCACCATACTGCTATCAAGCCTTAGCAGTTGTAACCTCAAAAGAAGATATGAACGAAAACAGCAAAAATATTAACAATACCAAGGATACCTTTTTTTTAAGTATCCAGACGACACCTTTTAGCGACACTATTTCTATCACTAAACTGTCACTAATTCATCATTCTCACCAACTGCTAATGATTCTTTTCATAGAATAAGTTCCAAAGAACGCTTGAATTATGTAACCAATCAACAACCATCTTGTTGTCACGAACCAATCAAAAACAATTTTAAACAAACTTCCTGTTATATCGAATTAGGGTTGCTGAAAAACCCTAATATCACCAGATTCGACATGATAACCAAGATAGAAAATTTGTACCTCTTTTTCTTGATAGATGCGACACCAAAACACCTTGTAGATCCTAGATATCACGAGCCCACTGGCTCTGATACCAATTGTGAAGATTAAAGAAACGTTGATAATCTTCTAGGACCGTTTAAGCCATCTAGGATATAATAACATTGAACATAAACATATGCACAGCGGAATAAACACATAAAGAACAATGTTATTCAACAAGGTTTTACCAAACATTCCAAGCCCCAATATTATTTGATCAAAACAATACGGTTACATCAATGAACTGTAACAGGGATCAAGGAAAACCTTGATTACCTTGAGGCTAAACTACATATGGCGTCTACATAACACACGCATGGAATACACACACATGTTTAGGTACAGGAACTCACGAATTGTACACCTAAACCTAATGACTTGTATCTCTTTATATAATAGAGATATTAGGTTTACAAAGGATAAGAACAAATAAAGATATTAATAAATCTTTTAATCATTTAAGTCTATCTTCAGAATCTTCAAAATCTTCTATCTTTTGAAGAATTCCTCCTTTGTCTTTTAAGTCCCTTATCTTTCATATGCTCTGATACCACTTGTTGATCCCAACTAGATCTTGCAAACCTTGTAAAAGGGTTAGTTGTATTGAATAGATTCAAGACAACTATGCTAGAAACTTTGTTGATACTAAGAGTATGTAGAATCTACTCTTTAGTACTTAGAAGAATATCAATGTAATAGTAAACTGTAATGCAGTAGAATGAATGAACAATGAATATAACCAAAAAGCTTCAATATTATTATTATGAATAATACGAGTACTCTGTCTAGTACTAGGGTTTACAACCTTGAAGCTACAAAGAAAGACTGATTGATGTCTATCTAAACCATAACCTAGGATCTCCTTTTATACACCAAGGAGTCCTTTACAAGATAACTATGAATCTTCTAAAACATTAAGCTTATATGCATATCTTTGTAAATATATAAAATATACACAAGATAACTAATACATATCTTTTAACACGTCTTTACACCTCTTCACACGTCTTTATCTTCATGCAGTTTTTAGTCTTTATCAGCAGTATAAATCCCTTCAGCAGTGTTAAGTTTAGTACCAGCAGTACTAACTTGTACCTAGCAGTACTAGCATTCTTCTAGCAATACTAATTGGTTTATACTGCCAGTTATGACTTAAGCAGTACTAACACTTTGACTAGGCAGTACTAAGTCTAATGAGTTTAATTCCCAACAATCCTCCCATAAACTTGTGATTTACCTTCAAATCATCAAGTTTCTCGAATTAAACCTTTGTGAGAGGATTATTCAAAACATTCTTCTACTTCTGAAATTGAGACCTTATAAACCTAAGAAGTTCAAATGTCATTTTACGTTCTTGATCAACCTCTAGTCTTCTACTTAACATCCTTGAAAGCATTTCTTGAGTAAGAGGATATTTTTTCGCTATCATCATGTGAATAACAATTCTAGTATGCATCAGCAACATATGAATTCCACATGAGTCAAATAATCTCCAGCTTATCAAGTTGTAGTCTGGTTGATTCTTCTATATTTCATCTTCTTCATTAGGCTCAAATAAGATCTTCAGATCTCCCCAAAGTAACAAGTCATATCCTTCTAGACTTGTTGTATCATACCTTTCTTGTACCAGTCTGTGTAGATCCAACACATCTTGCCTATCAAAATCATCAAGCATATCATTGAATATTTTGTAATTTTTAGAACTTCTAAATACCAGTCTGTGTAGATAATACATCATATTTTCTGTCAAAACATGTGTCTTCCAGTCAACTATTGGGTATTTAGTATCTAGAGACTCAATATCAATAGCAATATCATCCCTTGGAACTACATCCATACTATCTTTAAGCTCTTTCTTCTTACCATCATTCTCTAGTTTCTGTTTCTTGGCATTGTCTTCATCAGAATCTTCTCTTGATTTCTTTTTACTAGACTTTTGTTGAAAATCAAATCTAGGTCTCTTCATCACTTCCTTTTCAATCTTAAAATCCTTAGGTACAAAAGCATTATTTTGATCCCATACTCTTTCAAATATAGGTCTAATATCTTCATAGCTCATACCCTTGAAATGACTTTGCTTGTATCCTCCCTGATTTTTCAAATACATGCACATGTTCTTCCTTACTTCAGCTACAGAGAAAGATCTATTTTGAAGTGCATGATATCTTAGCATAGCAGGATCACTCCAATCAATATCATGGGCTTGATCAGCTTCAGCTACAACTTCTTGTTCTTGTCTTGCTCTATCAAATTCTTCTTGTAACTGTTTAGCTATTTCTGCATCCCTAGCAATCCTTTGGTTTTCTTCTTCATTAATCTGTTCTTGCAATCTAATAGCTTCTTCATGCCCAAGTCTTTCTTGCTCTAGTTGCTTCTTTGTCTTCTTCTAAACAGATTCATCTTCTTTCATAATAGCTTTTCCTTTATCTTTTCTCTTTTCTGCACTCCTTCTGATGTACACTAAATTTGCAGCAGCAGTACTAACTTTAGGAGTCGCACTAGCAGTGGTAACAGGTACACTGGAAATAGTAAATCCTTCAGTAGTACTAACATCAAAATCATATTCCATGTCATGCTCAGGTTGTACCAATGGGATTGTAGGATCTTTATCAATTTCAGAGATCTTCCTCCCCTGTTTGGAAGAATCCTCTTCAGCATCTTTATCCTCTGAAATAACTATCCTGGCTCTTCTACTAGCTTTGTTTGTTTTGACTTTCTTCTCCAACTTTTTCACTCTTAAGATGAGATTTATAAGAGCAAAACTATAAACCTTCTTTGTCTACTGCATGTCATTCTCCAAAACTTCAACTCTATCAGTCAACTTGGTAACCAAATCCATTAATTCATTTTGTTGCAGACTTGCCTTCATCACTTCCAAGTGTGTGAACTCTTGGGAAAGGTGAATCATAGGGCCTGGTAGGGGTCTTATGCATGGTACCACTACCCTGACCTGCTTCTAAGCCAATGTCAGTAGTGGCAGTCCCTCCAGCATCAACATCCACACTTATGAATGCAGCCTCAAGTGCTACTTGAGTTTAAGTAGGAAACTGAGACTGAGGAATCTCAGCATCTTGTCTGGTTATATCCCTAAGAGGTGATTGATATGTTTGAGGTGATAAGGATGGTGAAGATGTTATTTTGGAAGGAGATGACTCAAGTGTAGTGATCATTATAGGAAATAGAGGAAAGTCTACCCTAGAATAACCCTTGGAAACCCTTTTCATGTTGCTAAACAGTTTTTGTATAAGGGTAGGAGTAGGATAAGTTCTGGTGTGAGGTTGAAGAAGTCTCTTTTGTTTGTTTAAACAGATTTGAAGAAATCTTGGATACATTAAAAACTTGTGTGTGCTATCCAAATTCTTCATCATAGCATCAAAGATCATTTTTGAAAAATTAAAGGTCCTATTTGTAGTCAAGCAAATTATAGCAGTTGTTATATTGCTACTAAATTGCTCCCAAGCTGTTGTCTTTGGACATAAACAATGAAGGATTGTATGAATGAAAAACCTCCACTGAGGAGAAAAGTGTCCCTTTTGGAAAGTAAGTCTAGTAGAATCAGACACATACCCTATAAGAGTAAGTTGCTCAAAAATCTCTGTATTTTGTAAAGAAGTAATACCATCAGAGTCTTCCAACTTGAGGTGTCTTCTTAGAGATGCTTCAGTGATAGTCTTGACTTGTCCATCAATGCTAGCAGTTATTTCCACTTCTCCATCATGTTGTTCTAGCAGTAGTTGTTCCCCAAAACTGTTGGATTAAGGAAATATATATCTTGGGATTCTCAATAAGGGCATACTTGATATGACTAGCATTTAGAAAATCCACAATTTGATGAAAGGATTCACTTCCCCGTGGCTTTTGTAAGTAGGCCACAATGTTGTGTTTGTCGCAAAACTCTAAATTTACCATTTGATGAGAGAAAAATACGAGTAAAGTTCTGGGTTAGGCTCGTTTATGAGAGAATGTAAGGTTTACAAACTTAATTATGATAATATAGAGAGTACATAGTGTTGTGATTTGACCGACTGAAAGAATTTTGTTCTTATCTTGAAGAAATCTTATGAATTTATATAAAGATCATGAATTCTTCAATTAGTCAAACCCTATAGGCTATAAACAAGGTAGTTGGCAGAAATATCTCAACGGCTAAAATTAGTGAAGGAAATTATGTTATGGCTCAAACAGTACTAACGGTCATCCAGCAGTACTAATTTTAGCCTAACAGTACTAACTTTTAAGCCCAGCAGTACTAAAACATGTTCATCAGTACTAAGTAATGCCCAGCAATACAAACTTTGAGATAGCAGATTTAACCTCAATTTCATCCAAAAATCATTTCCATCACCAAATCTTGGCACTCACAATCTCTCTTTCTGTTTTTATGCTCACATTATCTCACAATTCTTTTTGCTCACCAATTCACTCTTTCTGTTTTTATGCTCACATTATCTCTTAATTATTTTTGCTCACCAATTCACTCTTTCTATTTTTATCACACAACTCTTTATCTTTTTTTTATCTCACTACATCTTTCTTTTTTTCTCACCAATTCAGACAGTTTTGTACAATGTGCCATCAATTCCATAAGTTTCATACTGTCCTCCCCACTTCCAAGTGTGTTAACTCTTGAGAGAGGTAGATCATTGGACTGTTTAGATGTAGTCTCAAACCTAGTTTGAGCATCTATACCCCCCAATATGGCATCTTGGCACCTGGGACCACTACCTTAACCAGTTCCCTATGGACTTGGCTTATTAAGTGTTGCCATGGATTGGGTCCTATTGATGTTACCACTGTCATGCTTTGCTTCTAAGCTAGAAGCAGTAGTGGCATCCTTTTCCATTCTGTCACCTAACTCCTTATGGATAGCCCCATCACCAACCTTTAGAGGGGGACCACTTGACTGAGGTATCTTGGTGTCCCGACCTCTTTTGACATGCCCAGATGTTTTTGATTCTTTTTAACACACTTTTAATATTACATGTCCTTCAATCCATGCTTGACTGTATATTGACATAAGTAGCCTCCCCTCAAACAATACTTCAGATGTGAAGTTTTCAACATCAGGTATTCAATATGCTTAGCATGCAGGTGTTAGTCCATAGCCAAAAATACACAATCCAATATATTTTCTTCTTGACAGTATTAAGTATGACTAATAGTTTTAACAAGCAGTCTTAAGTATAACTAGCAGTACTATTTATACTCAGCATTGCTAATTGACAAGACTAACAGTACTAATCCTTTAAAAACTTTTACAAAGACATAAAGAGATGTAGACATTAAGGATTAAGCATTCTAATACTTGAGACCAAGTACTGAAACCTTCCAGCATCAAAACCTTTTGTAAGAAGATCTTTAACATTATGATCAGTATGAATTTTAACCATTTGTATTAACTTTTTAGCATTGCAATATCTTATAAAATGATGCCTAATCTCAATATGTTTTGTTTTAGAATGTTGAACAGGATTTTCAATAATGCAGATAGTACTGTTATTGTTAATATTAATGTGAGTATTCATGAAATTATACCCATAATCCAGCAATTGATTTTGAATCTAGAGTACTTGTCCACATCAACTAACAGCAGCCAAATATTCAGCTTTAGTTGTAGAGGTGGCAACTATAGTTTGCTTCTTACACTGCCATGATCTCAACCTATTTCCCAAAAACTAACAACCTCCAGTTGTAGACTTCCTATCTTGAGTTGCTCCAACATAGTCACTATCAGTATAAGCAACTAGTTCAAATGGAGAATCCCTAGAATACCAAAGGCTTAATGTTGGTTTACCTTTCAGATATCTAAAAATTCTCTTGATTGCTAAGAGATGGGATGTCTTTGGTGCAACTTGGAATCTTGCATATGCACATACTGCAAACATAATATCTGGCCTAGATACTGTGAGATACATCAAATACCCAATCATAGATCTATAGAGATATACATCAACATCATCAGCATCTCCATCTTTCACTAAAGGCTTTTCCAAATCAACTGGAGTAGAAGCAGACTTTACATCTGTGTAGTTGAATTTATTCAAAATCTCAGCTACATATTTATCTTGACTGATAAATATTCCATCTTCCTTCTGTGTTACCTGTAATCCTAAGAAGAAAGTAAGTTCTCCCATAGAACTCATCTGAAACTTATCCTTTATAAGCTTCTCAAATGCAGTACATAGCTCCTTGTTTGTAGAGCCAAAGATAATGTCATCAACATAGACCTGTACAAGCAAAATATCTCCTTTTTGCTTCTTGATAAACAATGTCTGATCTATCTTCCCTCTTTTAAACCCATTGCCTAACAAATACTTAGCCGAGGTTTCATACCATGCGCTTGGAGCTTGATGCAACCCATAAAGTGCCTTGACCACCTTGTAAACTTTGTCTGGATGGTCAGGATCTTTAAATCCTGGTGGTTGAGTAACATAAACCTCTTCCTCAACGGTTCCATATAAGAATGCACTCTTTACATTCATTTGATATACCAGAAAACCCATAAAAGAAGCATAGGCTAAAAACAATCTTATTGCCTCAATTTTAGCCACAGGAGCAAAAACTTCTTCATAGTTTATACCTTCTTTTTGTCTATGACCCTATGTAACCAACCTTTCTTTATTCCTAATCATAATCCCTCTTTCATCTTTCTTGTTTCTGAAGACCTATTTGTGTTCCAATGGCCCTCTTCCCATTAGGCAAATCCACAAGTTTCCAAACCTGTTGGATCTTGAATTGCAATAGTTCTTCCTGCATTGCTTCCACCCAAGATTAATCAGATAGATATTTAACAATGCTTGTGGGTTCAATCTGTGATAAAAAAAATAAGCATATAAACAAGTATTCAGGGTATCATGTGTTTTCTGTTCATATACAGCATTGAGAAACCCTTGTTCAAAAGTAGATTTTGTCATTTTTCTTATCTGAATAGTAGACTTTAAATCACCAATCACATTTTTAGTTGGGTGATCTTTATGGATTCTTGTATTAGGAGTGGTTGGAACTGTATAGGAATTAGTGGTGTTCCCCAAATCAAGTTCTGGTTCATCTTCATCACTGAAGAACTCAACATGAGTGGTCTCAAGTGTATGACTAGCTCCTAATTTGAACATATCTTTAGGGCTATCTAGTTCATATTAACTAGTAGTATTCACTGATGGATCAACAGTATTAAGTTTAAAACGACTAGTATTAACTTCAGGACTGGCAGTATTAACATGTTGTCCAGCAACATTAACTTCCTTAGGACTGCTATCATCTTCAGACTTATCTTTTTCATCACTCTCATTATGTGGACCATCTTCAACATGCTTTTGATCATCAACAACAGATTTTGGTTCACCATTACCAACATCCTTGGAAGGTAAATCAAAGTATGTAGCATCTTTCCAAATTGGCATCACAATGCAATCTTGACTGATTTCTTCTTTCTAAGTGAATGTACCTGCATTAAGTTCTCCTTGTGTTCCTGCAGATTCATTTGAGATTGTACCTGCAGCTACTGGTACATAATTCATAGATTGGGTTAGAGAATCAATATCAAAGAGCCACTTTGGACCATTCCCTTCTATCATAGGCTTATTCTCTAAAAACCCAATATGCAAGTTTTCTTCTATTCTCCTGGTTCTTATGTTGTATACCCTAAAAGCTTTGCTACTCAATGAATATCCAACAAAGAAACCTTCATCACTTTTACCATTAAACTTGCCTAAATTGTCTAAAGTATTAAGAATGGTAACATGACATCCAAATGGTCTCATAAATTAAAACCTCTAAAAAGTTCATAAGGTGTCTTGTTATAAGGCTTGACTACTAAGACCCTATTCCGTACATAGCAAGCAGTACTAACTGCTTCAGCCTAAAATGTGGTAGGTAACTTAGAGTCAGCTAACATGGTTCTAGCAGCCTCAATTAGTGTCCTATTCCTCCTCTTAGCCACACATTTTTGCTGGGGAGTCCTGGCTACACTGTATTCCCTCTTAATACCTTTTTCTCTACAAAAATCATCCATAACTTTATTCTTAAATTCTGTTCTATTATCACTCTTGATTATTTTGACTTTCTTATCTACTAGGTTTTCTATTTCTTTGATAAAGTTCTTGAGAATCTCACTGGTTTCATCCTTAGTTGTTAAAAAGAAAACCCAAGTAAACCTGCTATAATCATCAGTGACTACTAAGCAATACTTCTTATGCATTAAACTACTCACAAAGGTTGGACCAAACAAATCCATATGAAGCATAAACAAAGGCTATTAATTTGGATTCAGAACTTTGGACTTACAAGAAGCCTGTGTGCTTCCCCTTTAAGACAAGCAACACGGGTTTGTCATTTTCAAAATGGTTTGAAGGCAAGAACCCCCCCCCACTTACAAATTATCCTTAAACAAGCTTATTATGTTCTTAAAAAACTAATATGAATCCAAGTCCTCCTTGCAGAGCATGCTTCACTGATGTAGGCCTTTTGCAACAGACAAGTTAAACTCTTTTAGGAACAAAGTTCTTCATAACAAAAACTGTACATGTTGTCCTTTCTAGAATTTTAAGAAGTATGTGACTTTCATCAGCACTTAAAAATAGTAGATCATGACAAGAACTATTCAATGCTAGTAAAAAGGACATAGTTCTTTTTGTCACACATCTGTAAGACACTAAAAAGGTTGAATTTTAACTCATTGACAAAGTATACATCTTCAAAATCAAGGCTATCAGTTTTAAGTGTTCCTTTACCAGAAATTCTACCACCATGTGCTCCTCCCCCAAATGTAACATAACCTCCATCAAATTCCTTGAAATCTAAGAGATAAGCTATGTTCCCAGTCATGTGCCTTGAGCATCCACTGTTAATAAATCCTGTATCATCCGGTTGTGGCTTGCCCTGCACATAAAAATAAGGAAATGAGTTTCCTTTGGGGACCCAAGCCATTACTGACTTGGATCTGCCTCATGCATCAATGTAGTTATGTTTCTTCAAGGTGATTGATGCACTATCAAGTTTGGTAGGTCTCTTAACCCAACATGATGAGGCCTTTATAGTATTTTCCTGATTAACCCTAATAACATTAACAACTGCTGAATGTGGCCTAGCAGTATTAACTGCTTTTGCCTTGGCAGTATTATTTGTTTGGGTAAACCTTTTGTTAGATAATACTGTTTTTGATTGATAAGGCCTTTTTATAGTTGATTGTGCTGATTTTGAAAAACGTGACATTGGTTTAGCATTAAAAACTATAGATTTAAGATGAGCAGTATTAAGTGTCCTACCAATATTAAATGGTTTTAGGCCAATTTTCATTAAAACTGCTCTTAGAACCATGTTCCTTTGAGCATTAGGGTGAGTCCTGTTGGTAGTATAGTTGTAGTTCACCATGTTATGATTATTCTCGTATACCATCCTTTCCCTTTGATGGTATTTACAATGAGCCTACAGATGATACCATTCTTAATAGTTGATTGGAATTCTGTCCATTCCAGTTTCTTTGATTCCCCCTAGGACTTTGTGATCTATACATCTCAACATACCTAACTATCTTTTTAACTGGTTTTTCATGATTTTTAGGTTTGACAAACTCTATCTTTTTATCAACAAGAAAAATAGTTTCTTTATCAACATTAAAGGAAGACTCAACAAAGCTACTTGTGTCCTCTGATACTTGTTCTTTTACCAAAGAGTCATCGAAATTTTCCTTAGAATCATCTGATTTTTTTATCACAAATAGTGTTAGACTCTTGCTTACTATCCTCAGAACCATAACTTTTGAATTCAAGGTCTTTGAATTCATCAAGACCAGAATAAGACAAATCAAGTTTTTAGGTCGATTATAGATTAAAGGATGGGGTGAAGGAACATCATTATACCCCAAACCCTTTTTACTTTTGTCAGTTATCTAACTCCCTAACAACTTGTCTAGGCTCTTTGAGGCATTAACAAATTTCTTAATTTTAAATTCAATGCCCTCTTTTTCTTGCTTAACTTTTTCAAACTCACTTTTAAGCACATTTATTTCATAGTCTTTGCAAGCTAATTCTCTTTTAAAAACTGCAACTTCTTCACTAAAAAGAACCTCATTCTTTTTATATGTGATAAGTTGTTCTTCTACAGTTACTAAACCTCTTTTATAAGTAGCTACTGTAAATTTAGTTTGATTAAGCATAAAAATTAAATCATCACATTGTTTCTTAAGAGTTTCATAGTTTTTCAGACAAGTTTTAGTGCAAGTTTTATCATTGTATACCTCAGAGTCTGAAAATGCCATTAGAGCCATGTTTGTCTGAACCTATTCTTCTGCCATATCACTCCAGTCAAAACCTACACCATCTATTGCCAACATTACCTTTGAAGATGTGTCTTCATTGTTTCCTTGCTTCCTAGTGTTGTCTTGATATTTGAACTGACCCTCTTCGTTCCTTGGTGCTCTACATTCCCTAACAAAGTATCCCATCTTGTGACAGTTGAAACATTCTACCTTGGATTTATCATACCCAGCAGTATCATTAGCATTAATGAAAATTTTCTTTCATGTTCTCTGAAAGTACCTTTTTGCCCTCATACTTAACAGAGAGAGTTGCCACTTCAAATCCATTACTTCCAGATCATCTTCATGAATTTGCTCTAAGTCTTGTTGTAGGAGATTAGAACCATTGGGATTCTCAACCATGAAAGCATACACAGTATTATCACTGAAGTTAACACTACTAACTTGAGGACAAGCAGTGTTAATATTAGGGCTAACAGTACTAACTTCATATGCAGGATTAGCAGTATTAACATCATTAGTACTGCTAGTGCTTGGAGTAGTCAAAAAGGCTAAGTTTTGAGCACCACTACTTGCACCAACACATTTCTTTACATCTTGTTCAATAATTTTAAAGTTGTTGTACAAATCATCAATTCTCATTGTTTCAATATCAGCCTTATTCATCCAAACTACAATATGAGTATTCCACTCAGGGGGCAAGCTCCTCAGAAATTTTGAATTTAAGTCTTTTTGAGTGATGACCACACCCAAAATTGCAAGCCTACTAACAATCCTCTAGAGTCTGTAAAAGATAAAGTCAAGAGACTCTGTGGTTGATGCACTAAAATTTTCATATTGTTGCTTCAACAGTGTCTTATGTGTTTTCTTAGTGGCTTCATTACCTCCAAATCATGTTTCGATAGCAGCAAACATTGTTTTAGCATCACTGTATTGACAGAAAGTAAGCTGATGTTCATTGGGAAGAGCCATGAGTAGCAAGCTTCTAGCCTTCACATCATTCTTCTTGTTAGTCTTTTCTTCAGCAGTTACAGGTACTGACATCTTTGTAACAGAAGTCCCATTCTCTTGTATTGTTTGTGGTACAGATACCCATGAGTTACCATTCTCTATGACCTCCCATAGAGCATAGTCTTGTACGTGGAAGTATTGCTTGATTCTAATCACCCACATCTCATACTTACCTAGTTAGAGTATAGGTAGCTTAGCAGTAGTGTTACTCTGTGCAGATTCAAATTCTATAACTTCTAGATCAAAGTTTCAGAACATAAGGCTCTGATACCACTTGTTGATCCCAACTAGATCTTGCAAACCTTGTAAAAGGGTTAGTTGTATTGAATAGATTCAAGACAACTATGCTAGAAACTTTGTTGATACTAAGAGTATGCGGAATCTACTCTTTAGTACTTAGAAGAATATCAATGTAATAGTAAACTGTAATGCAGTAGAATGAATGAACAATGAATATAACAAAAAAGTTTCAATATTATTATGATGAATAATACGAGTACTTTGTCTAGTACTAGGGTTTAAAACCTTGAAGCTACAAAGAAAGACTGATTGATGTCTATCTATACCATAACTTAGGATATCCTTTTATACACCAAGGAGTCCTTTACAAGATAACTATGAATCTTCTAAAACATTAAGCTTATATGCATATCTTTCTAAATATATAGAATATACACAAGATAACTAATACATATCTTTTAACACGTCTTTATACCTCTTCACACGTCTTTATCTTCATGTAGTCTTCAGTCTTTATCAGCAGTATAAATCCCTTCAGCAATGTTAAGTTTAGTACTATCAGTACTAACTTATACCTAGCAGTACTAACATTCTTCTAGCGGTACTAACTGGTTTATACTGTCAGTTATGACTTAAGCAGTACTAACACTTTGACTAGGCAGTACTAAGTCTAATGAGTTTAATTCCCAGCACTACTCAAATTCAAAGATTATTCAAATCATCCAGACTTATTGGGAACTAGGACATGAGCACAAGTTTATAACAGAGATTGTTGCAAGAAGAGAAAATGGTAGTATAGTGTCAATCATAGAGTCAAATTACAAGAACCTCAACAAGAATGATATTGAGGATATGTATCTGCTAATATTTAACCATAAGGTAGACGACTATGCTGAGACTGGTTTGTTGTGGTCATTGTAAGTCTTCATCAGGAGTACAGTGATCTGGGAAAAAGTACATGATTTCCAGCTAGTGTGGAAAGCTATTAACATAAGGTCAATCTTACTACACCAATAATCACTTTCCAAGGAATTAAGAAGTGCAAGGTGTTCTTCATCATCTCTGAGCCCGTGTATAGCATTATATACAAGAATAGCAAGAAATAAAAGAGAGTGATGAGACATCAAGAGGTTCATATGTTCTGTGATGCTACGTTAAAGAGAGTATTGGAAGGGTTAAAGAGTTATAATAACGATGTAAAGCATGGGTATGTGACTCCAAGTCTCAGTAATGAAGATGTTGAATACCTGTAACTGTTTGAGGAAGAGATTGAAGAACGGTTGAAGCATCGTAATCAAATGAGACTCTAGGAAATGTACATGAACAGAAGACCACTAGGATCAAGAAGGGAACACCCAGAATAATCCACCCTTAGGGGGAGATTGTTAAGATCATAAAAGTGTCGATTATGATACTTTAAGTGATTTTTTTTAGTGTTTAGTCTTTATTTTTCATAGTAGAAAGTATTTTGTAATAAGGAGAAATATGCTAAAAGTAGAAAATAGCATATTATCCAAAGACTAGGGACTAAATAGAAAAATTAGTAAAATAAAGGAAGGGAAGCTCACCTCCCTCTCCTATAAATAGCCACCTAATCATCATTAGGTGGTTAAGGCTTGTAACAAACTCATCTTTCCCTCTCTTTTCTCTTTTGTTATAAAATTCGGAATTTGTGAAAGACTTGCCTTCCTCTCTTAATTCTTTGTATTCTACATCGTTTAATATCGTGTGATTCAAGCTAAATCAAGACCTAACAATTCTCAAGAAGATAAGCTTATAACTTCCATGATGTTTTTAGCTCAAGCAATCTATAACAACCCATAATTTTCATCAATGTAATTATCCATCTATTAAATTAGATGCACTGTAATATCCATCTATTATATATATCACCTTTTTACAGGGAAATTTTTACTTTATCTCATTATGCAACGTAACTTGCATCTCTAAAGTAAACAAGCTCACGCAACATCTACCAATGCCATCTAAATCTATGTTGATATCCTGTAAACATCCTAATGTGTCAAGTCTGTATCTTAATATTATTTTACCAAGTACATTATCCATTTAACATACCATTTACAATGTTATATCAAAATAGACTTTATCCGTTAACGTTTTTATCAAAACCTTAATTATATGTAATGTATACATATAAAATAAATTGGCAAGCCTTCAAACATGTGTACAAGTGTACAATGCATAACATTTGAATATCTTTTCCCTCCTAAATCAAGTTACAACTTTCTAAAGCCCAATGTACAAGTCAATAATGCAAGAAAACCAAACTAGGTTATTTTACCTCCTAAATCACTTTAGTTTCTTACTACCACTTTAACATAAGGTACAAGCACTTAATGCATGACTTCTAAACCCTAAACCTAAACCTTAAGTCATCCTAAAACCCTAAACCCTAAACGAAACCCTAAAACCCTAATTTCATTTTAAACTTAAAACTAAACCCTAAATCTTAATCCCAAACCCTAAACCTTAATCCTAAACTCTAATCTTAATCCTAAACCCTAATTACCCTAATCCTAAACCCTAATACACGTTTTAAAGACCAAAAACCCTAACCCGAAACCCTAAACCACCCGTCACCCTTTTTCTTTCATTTTAACCCATTTAATCAAACAAGCACCTCAAGCAAGCATCCTAGCACCACCATGACATCACTACCATGTCACAAGCAAGCAACCAAGCACCTCCATCACCTCCCTTGGCCACCAAGTTTGCATTGTCACCTCCTTGTCACCTTCTTGTAGCCGAACCCCCCTAAACCTCTAACACCTTGCATAGCTACATTTCTAGCTCACAATACTCACCCTATAGACGTCATTAGTCATTAACCTAAAGCCACAACCCTTAGCCACCAAGAAAACTTAGGCACCAAAGGTTTTCGAACCCTATATAAGCCGAATCCAAGCAACCCTTTCAAACACCTTAAATCTTCATCACAAACACAAATGGAGTTCTAGCCCAGCCAAGGAAGAACTAGAAGGTCCCTAAGATCATAATAGAAGCTAAGAATCAAGAGAAGGAAGGTCTTGAAGTCGTTTCTAGGCGTACGAACCCAAAAACCCTCATTCGACCCATTTTAGCTCAAGTAAGCTCAAAATCTTGTTCAATAAGCTCATATTCTGTTTTAGATCTTTCATAAGGTTTGTTAGATCATATATAAACTCTTGTTTGAAGCCTTGAATCCTCAAACCCATGTGTTTTTTGACTAAAACCCTAAAAACGACCCGTTTTGATTTTCTAGCTAACGAATCCTTTTTCTAAACTTTTGTTACATTTAAACATCTTATTTTTGCTTATTCTAATAAGCTATAACCTGCAAATATCATTTGGAACACTAAAATAAGCTTGCATGGCTTTATGGACTTAATTTGCAAATATTTTCATGCATAGGGGTATATATCGTAACTTTCTGAAATTTATAACTAGAGGGGCTGAAAATGTTATTTTCCTAAAGTTATAACTATAAGGACCTATCTTGCCTTTAAAGTTAAAGGTTTAAATTATATATACTTTATATATAAAGGGCTAAACTTGTAAAAGTTTATAAATCGAGGGTATATATTGCCATTTTTTGCAAGCTTAAAAATATAAAATATAATATTTTTATATAAATTATAAAAATATATATTAATATTATTGATATGTGAGAAATCACATATCCGTTTTATATCAAAAATGACCCTAAAAATATGAAAAGTGGATATATTATGCTTGTATATTGTATGTTTTGTCTTTTGTGATGTGTAGGTATGGATATTGCAAAAATCACAAGAAAAGAGCCAAAAACCAGGCAAAAAAGAACACGAGACGGAAAGAGTACACGAGCCGGGAATTATCAAGCTTTGGTCAAACAAAAGCAACAAAAGTCAATTTTGGTCAACTCATAAGAAGACAAATCCTTGAAAGTACCAAAAGAGCCCTTAATGTTAAACCTTTTTCACTAAAAGTCCCAAATCAATAACACCGTTAGTCCTTTTATATCAAAAGACTAACGGTCGTTAAGTCTAAACCCAAAACCATTTAACTATTTCCCGAGCCCAAGTACAAAACCCATGGCCCAAACCCTTTATTATAAGCCCAAGTCAACCTTCTTATTAAGCTGGGTCAAACAAAGATAGAGAAAAGAAAAAGGTGGGAATGGGTGAATTACTATTCACTGTCTTCCCTAAATAACCCTAAGTCAAAATCAATGAGTAAAACCCCACTCCCAGTCAAATTAACTTACGTGGATTAAAGATTCGAGTACTATGCTCCATTTCAGCAAAGAGAAACATCACCTTTGATTCTAATTGGCTAAGCTTACAACAAGGGATGACACGTTTCCACCAAAGAAACACACAAAGAAGGGATATTTTACACTAAAATCAGTGTAAAAGAAACACAAAGCCTCTAAGGAAGTTCGATTGCCACACTGGCAATCCGTGTGATCAGTCTCATCCAAGGGCTACAATTAGAGATCCAATGATTAGAAGGAATGAAGGGCTAAGATTAAAGGGAGCGTCTCAAGCCTAGATCTTTCCCCTCTCCCCTATAAATGAAGGCATCCCCTCACTCACAGAGATAATCTAGGAGTAGTGTAGGATTTTAGTAGTAACTTAATTTAGCTTAATAGTTGTTTTTTTTAGCTTATTATTTTTAAATCAATGTAATTTTCTTTTTATCAGCCTGTAATTAGTTTCCTTAATCAATAAAAGTTTGTTTTCATTTAAGCTTAATTTGCAATTCATGTTTCCACTTATAAGCATTATAGTTTAAATAAGCTCTTTTGTGTTCAAATAAGTTCAATAAGCTGTCATTTATACTCATAAGCTAGTAGGATACTCAATTAAGCTCTTAAAGCTTAAATGAGCTTATTGTCACTCAATTCCACCCCCAAACATACCTCAACTTATTTTGGAAGGGAAGCCAATAATGGAAGGGCTTCCAGGACTTTACCAGCTTATCATTAGATAAGCTGGAGCTTGTTGAGTAGCTTTTAAAAGCATTAATAGCCTTGTTTTTGTGCAGAGGCTCTTGTAAGTTCTCATTTTACATTTTAAAGCTCAAAATTGCACTTTAGCTTAATTCTGCTTATTTCATGCTTATTATTGTTTAGATTAGCTTATTACTGCTTAATATTGTTGTTAGATGCTTATTTAGTTTAATTGATAGCTTATTACTTAGTTTGCTTATTTTTGATATAAAAAGTTGAAAAAACCAAAAATAGTAGCATAATCTGTAGGTTTATTGTTCTGGCTTATTTGTTAGTTAAAATCTGTTCAATAGGTCTTTTATAAGCTGTCTATTATCTGGTATTCTAGGTTTGAGTCTTAAATCTTAGTTTCATAAGCTTAAAATGGGTTTCTGCAGTTTAAAGGGGTGTTTGGCATAAGGCAGTACTAACTTAAGTTAGTACTGCCAAAGGTCATTTGGTCTTTTGGATTGATTTAAAACTTGATTTCTAAGTTTATAAGTTAGGATTTAAGACTTTTGTTAGGATAATTTAGCTTTTATCAATATTGTGTGTAGTTAGCTTTAACCTGAGGTTTCAAGCTCAGGTTCATAAGCATTTAGAGCTTAATTATTTTCTAGTTGTTTTTATTGCTCATTTTGCTCTTTATTTGGTTCTTAAATGATGATGAAACAGGTTTTAAAAGTCTGCAAGATTTGGTTTTAAGATTTGGTCATTTATGTTGTCAACTGCATCAGTATTCATAAAAGCCCTTAAGGCCATTTTTAAGCTTAAAATTCAGATAGTTAGAGTAGTTATTAGCTTTTGAAACTTAGTGTTTAGGCCATGTTAGATCTGTTTGAGCTTATTTTGTAGTAAATAGCTTATTTAGGTGTCTTTCTTTAAGCTTGCTCTCAGCACTTTGTCTTTTCATAAAAAAACCAAAAACAAGTGTAATCTACTTAAATAGTCTTTTTCATTTAGCCTTTTCATAGTTAATTTAGATTTCAAACTCATTTCTGATTAATGTTATAAGTAGTTTGGAAGATGGGCTTTTTAATGATATAGGTCTTATAACCATAAGGATCCGTTTGCTTATTGAAAAATAAGCTCAAAGTTGCCTTTTTGTCTGTTTGGTTAGCAGTTTTACATTAGATTGCTTAAGTGCTTAATACAGCTTATGGCTCATTCTTTTTGCTTATTTCTTGCTAAAAGTTGCTTATTAGGTTAGTTTTAGGGTAGTAGTAGCTTAAGTAGTTCTAGTCTTTTTTTTTTTTTTTTTTTTTCTTTTTTTCTTTTCTTTTTTTTTTTTTTTTTTTTTTTTTTTTTTTTTTTGTTTGAGCTTATTCAAGCTTTTAAGTTTCTTTAAGTTTTGATAAAAAGCCAAAATGTGTTATGTCTAATCTGTCAACTTTTAAGCCCATTTTCTGGCTCATTGCTTAAGTGAAAATAAAAGTTGTCTTTATAAAAAGAGCTTATTTTTAGCTGCTTAACAGCTTTGTTCAAAAAGTTTTGCAAAAAGAAAAAAAGGAATTTGGGAAGTCAAGGGTGAGCAAGGCTCGAACCCTTGACCTCAACCAACCTCAACCCTTTTAAAGGCCTCACGTACACATTCTCAAACCACTGCACCCTTGAGACTTTTACGTCCAAGGGTGCATTTGAAAACCTTTTAACCCTTTTTCTACTCATATTTGAAATAAGCACTTCGAGTGCTAAACTGCTTTTTCCTGGCTTATTCCTTTAAGCTAATTTCAAGTTTTTATTTTTCCTTCAAACTTTACATCATTAGCAATTTTTAGTAATTTTTTCAGATTTTTAAGTCATAGTTTAATATATTTTCGTGCATTTATTTAGTCTAAAAACTTTGAAAAATCATAAAAAATAAAAATATAATCAAAAAAATAAATTTCTTTTTCTGAAAATTTTCTTTTATCATAATTTAGGTTTAGAAATTAAATTTGCGTTCATAGGTCTTAATTTAAGCATACTTGCTTAATTTTCGCGTTTTCTTTATTTCTCGTTATCGTTTTCGTGTTTAATTGCTTAGTCGTTAATTTTCCTTGCTTGTTTTACATGTTCTTAGCTGTAGAAATAGATAATCAAATAAAAATCTTGAACCATTCAAGTCATTGTCCAAACAAAAATGAGGTCTCAATTTCATAATTCTTGGGGTATAAACGACCCGGTGAACACTTACCGGATAACGTACGATAACTTTGTGTAGATTTTTACTTTTAATCTTTGTCCTCAAGGATTTCTCGTGAATTTCTTTTACTTTAGTATTATACGTATATAAAATTTTAGACATCAAAATTTTTGGCGTCGTTGCCGGGGAATTGTGTTAAAGATTCTCTCGTTTGAATTTGTCGATCGTGATTTGGAGAACCTTTCGTCTTCGAGAGTTAAGTCTTTTGAAAAAATCAAAAATAATAAAAAAATAAAAAAATAAAAAAGTAAAAAAATATTTTTCTTTTTCGTTTTACTATATGTAGAAGATTAATAAATAAAAAAATACAAAAATATTTGCTATTCCAAATTTTTTGATTTTTATTGTGTTATCTTAAATACTAAAATATACAAGCAATTTAATTCTCTTACTAGAGAATTTGTGAATATCCATTAATAAGCTCCCGAACTTAAGATTCAAAAAATTAACCATTTTGTGTCACTTACGAAAAAAGCGCACCTCTTTTGTGAAATAAGCTATTGGGAGGGTTGTTTCACGGAACTACGACCCGAAGGGACAAACGTTTTTAAGGCGATTCGCTCCCACTACGTTCCCCGTTTTCAAGTTTCACTTAAGGGAGTTACCCTAAGTTTGTTGATTATTCGGTGACACAAAAATATTTTTGTGTATATATTTTCTCACCTCGTTTGTTTGCATAGTGCATGCGCACTAGAAATTCCAATTTTCTAAATAATTCACCCTTAACCATTTCGAGACGTCGAAATAGAAGACGTGCTCCAAACGTAGTCGAACCCGAGCTTCGTACGATCGTTGAAGTTGCACCAATGGCAGAACGTACAATGGAAGAGCTACTCCGAGCACCCATGGAAGGGTATGGAGAAGCTATCGTTATACCGGAAATTAATGCGGATCATTTTGAAATTAAGACGAATTTGCTACAATTAGTTCAAGCTAGCCCGTTTCACGGTTTTGAGAGGGAAAATCCCCATACTCGTATTAATAATTTCAAAAGGATTACCAAGACTTTGAAGTTTAGGGATGTGCCGAATGATGTGATTAAACTCATGATGTTTCCATATTCACTCGAGGGGGCCGCTAGAGTTTGGTACGATAAAGAACCTCCTAATTCTATCTTGACTTGGAAAGATCTCGTAACCAAATTCGTGAATCAATTTTTCCCTCCCTCGAAGACCACTCACTTAAAAAATGAAATCTCTCGTTTTACCCAAATATTCGATGAGACATTTAGTGAAGCATGGGAACGATTTAAGGAAATACTTAGAGCATGTCCCCACAACGGATTTTTAGAGTTAACCCAAATAGATACTTTCTATAACGATTTAAATGATAATGATCAAGACTCCTTAAATGCTGCGGCGGGTGGAAATCTTTTGAGTAAGACTACTAGAGAGGCCTTGAACATAATTGAGAATAAGTCAAAAGTTCGTATGTATGAAACAAATCGAATGTTTCTAGGGTGAATACGAATTCTAGGGAAAGCTCTAGTAAAACGAATGAGAGAATTGATAAGCTTGTGGACCAAATTTTGACCTTAGTTGAGATTGTTTCTAAGAAAGTTGTCACTCCCGCTATGGTTAAAGCGGTTGAGGAATCTTGTGTTTATTGTGGTGGTGCTCATACTTACTATAATTGTCCTAATACCGATAGCAATCAATCTAGTGTTTGTGCTGCAACGGGTACTTACAATCAAGTAGCCCCTCCAAACTGTGTTAGTAACCACATGGCACCACCTCGTTTTGTTCCGGTGCAAAACAATGGTCAAAATAGGTATAATCAAAATCAATGTCAAGGGAATAATTTTAATCGGGAAAATAATTTTCAAGGAAATCAAGGTTTTCAAGCTCCAATTAATCATGCTCCAAAATTTCAAAATCAAGGATTTCAAAACCAACCTTTTCAAGTTCCTAATAATCAAGTTCAACAAGGAGTTCAAAATGAGTTTTTAAGTTACATGAAATCTAATGATCAAATGATGAGAAACATGCAAAATCAAATCAACTCGTTGAAAGGAGACTTTAAGAATGAAATTAAAAATACGATGAAGACTCAACAAACCATTTTGATGAATCAAGAAAATGCTTTTCAAAATAATTTGCAAAATATGTTAAGTGGATTTTTTCAAAACCAAGCCTCAACTTCGGGTACTCTTCTGAGTAATACTATTCCTAACCCGAAGTGTGAGATGAAAGCAATCACTACCCGAAGTGGTGTTGCTTATGAGGGACCTTCGATTCCTACTAATCCTTCTCCCAAAAAGGTAGTAGAACGAGAAACCGAGGAGACAACAGATAAGGAGCAAACTAATTTCCAAGGAAGTACCGCTCACATCCAACCTCCGGTTAACCCTATTCCGATTCCAGATCCCGATGTTCCAAAGACGTTACCTAAGCCTAATATTCCATATCCTTCGAGACTTAATGATCAAAAGTTCCGTGAAAAATCTTTGAATCAAATGGAGAAGATCTTTCAAATCTTTCAAGATTTGCGCTTCGACATTAGCTTCGCGGACGCTTTACTTTTGATGTCAAGATTTGCCCCTACGATTAAGAATTTGCTCATGAATAAGGAAAAGTTGTTTGAATTAGCAAAGATACCGTTGAATGAGAATTGTTGGGTGATGCTCCTTAAGAAGCTTCCTGAAAATCTTAGAGATCTCGGCAAGTTTCTTATACCATGTGATTTCCCAGGAATGGATGTATGTCACGCCTTGGCCGATCTTGGCGCGAGCATAAATCTTATGACTCTTTCCATTTGGAAAAAGCTTTCCCTACCCGAACTTACCCCCACTCGGATGACTCTAGAGCTTGCGGATTGATCCATTACTCGTCCTAAAGGACTCGCCGAAGACGTCTTTGTCAATGTTAGGAAATTTCACTTTCCTACCGACTTTGTTGTTGTTGATTTTGAAGCTGATCCTCGGGTTCCTCTCATTTTAGGGAGATCCTTCTTGAGGACCGGTCATGCTTTAATCGATGTTTATAGAGAAGAAATAACCCTTCGGGTTAATGACAAAGCCGTGACTTTTAATCTCGATCAAACTACGAGATACTCCTCTACATATGATGATATGTCGATAAATCGAATTGACGTCATTGATGTTGCTTGTGAGGAGTATGCTCAAGAAGTGTTAGGTTTTTCTAATAATTCTTCAGGTGGCAATCCCACCACGAACTTTGAGCCTATTATTTTCGACTCTTTTCTTTCCTTCACTCCGTTCGAGGAAAGTGACTTCATTTTGGAAGAAATAGAGGCTTTTCTTAAGGATGACTCAATTTCACCAGAAATTGATCATGTCGAATGTGATCCGGAGGGAGATATTTGTTTAATTGAAAAATTGTTGAATAATGACCCGTTTCAACTCCCTTAGATGGACCTAAAGGAAGTGACCAAGGCAAAACCTTCAATTGAAGAGCCTTCGGAATTAGAGTTAAAAGACTTACCATCTCATTTGGAATATGCTTACTTAGAAGGAACCGATAAGTTACCCGTGATTATTGCAAAAAGTTTAAAGGATGATGAAAAAGAAGCCCTCTTAAAGGTGCTTAAATCATATAAAATGGGCCATTGCATGGAAAATCACTGACATCAAGGGTATCGACCCTCGTTTTTGTACTCACAAAATCTTGATGGAGGAAGATTATAAACCCATGGTACAAAGTCAAAGACGGGTTAACCCAAAAATTCATGAGGTAATCAAGAAGGAAGTAATCAAACTTCTTGATGCCGGAATGATTTACCAGATCTTCGACAGCCCATGGGTTAGTCACATACATTGTGTACCCAATAAAGGTGGTATAACCGTTGTTGCTAATGAAGATAATGAATTGATTCTAGCACGATTAGTTACTGGGTGGAGAGTTTGCATTGATTATAGGAAATTAAATGAAGCTACTCGAAAAGATCATTTTCCATTACCATTTATGGACCAAATGTTAGAAAGATTAGCCGGAAATGAGTTCTATTGTTTTCTAGATGGATTTTTAGGGTATTTTCAAATCCTAATAGATCCCCAAGACCAAGAGAAAACTACTTTTACATGCCCTTATGGAACTTTCGCTTACCTTTGCATGCCATTTGGCTTGTGTAATGCTCCCGGTACTTTCCAAAGGTGTATGATGGCCATATTCCATGATATGATCGAAAAGACTATGGAAGTTTTTATAGACGATTTCTCGGTTTTTGGGGATAGTTTTGCTACTTGCCTTTCCAATTTAGACAACATGCTAAAAAGGTGTGAAGACACGAATTTAGTTCTAAATTGGGAGAAGTGCCATTTTATGTGTAAAGAAGGAGTTGTATTAGGTCAATAATATCAAAGTCCGGGGATTGAGGTCGATCGAGCAAAAGTTGATGTTATAGCTAAGCTCCCTCATCCGACTACTATAAAAGGTGTTAGGAGTTTCTTAGGTCATGCCAGTTTTTACCTACGATTTATCCAAGACTTTTCTAAGATAGCTAGCCCTATGACTCACCTTCTTGAGAAGGAAACATTGTTTGTGTTTTCTCAAGATTGTATTGATGCTTTTGAGACTCTTAAAAAGAAGCCTACCGAAGCTTCAATATTAGTTTTCCCCGATTGGAACCTACCTTTCAAACTCATGTGTGATGCTAGCAATTTCGCGATTGGTGCGGTTTTAGGACAACAAAAGACGAAGAATTTTTAGCCTATACATTATGCTAGTAAGATAATGACCAAAGCTCAAATTCATTACACTACGACGAAAAAAGAAATGCTTGCCCTAGTTTATGCTTTTGAAAAGTTTCGGCCATATCTTGTCTTATCTAAAAGCATAGTGTATATGGATCACTCGGATCTTAAATACCTTCTTAGTAAACAAGATGTCAAGCCGAGATTGCTCCGGTGGGTTCTCCTCCTACAAGAGTTTGATATCATTATCCGTGATAAAAAGGGAAATGAGAACCTCGCGACCGATCATTTATCTAGACTTGAGAATCCTCATAAGGATGTGTTAGAAAATAAAGACATAAATGAAAATTTTCCTTTAGAAACTCTTGGAGTTATATCTAGTGGAAGTACCCTATGGTTTGCCGATTTTTCAAATTTCCATACGGGGAATTTTATCGTCAAAGGGATGTCGTCCCAACAAAAGAAGAAATTCTTTATGGACGTTAAACATTACTTTTGGGACGACCCCTACCTTTTTCGGATTTGTGCGGTTCAAATCATTCGACGGTGTGTGCATGGCCAAAAAGCTTTTGATATCCTCAAAGCTTGTCATGAAGGACCCACCGGGGGCCATCATGGTGCCAATCTCACCGCTAAGAAAGTGTTTGATGTCGGTTTCTTTTGGCCGACCATATATCGAGATGCCCATACTATGATTAAATCTTGTGATACGTGTCAACGACAAGGCAAAATTTCACAAAGAGATGAAATACCTCAGAACGCTATTCAAGTTTGTGAAATATTTGATGTATGGGGTATCGATTTTATGGGTCCATTCCCGTCTTCACGAGGGAATAAATACATTCTCGTAGCCGTTGACTACTTATCAAAGTGGGTAGAAGCGAAGGTGCTCCCTACTAATGATGCTCGAGTTGTAGTTAAGTTTTTGAAATCTCTTTTCGCCCGATTTGGAACACCTAGAGCTATTATAAGCGATCATGTGACCCATTTTTGTAATGATAAATTTGCTAAAGTAATGTCTAAGTATGGGGTCACTCATCGTCTTGCTACCGCTTATCACCCTCAAACGAGTGGACAAGTAGAGGTTTCCAATCGCGGTTTGAAACGTATTCTTGAGAGGACAGTTGGTGAAAACCGTGCCTTATGGTCCGATAAGTTAAAGGACGCTTTATGGGCATTCCGTACCACTTTCAAAACACCAATCGGTTGTACTCCTTATAAGCTCGTGTATGGAAAGTCTTGTCATCTACCTATCAAGTTAGTGCATAAAGCATATTGGGCTTTGAAACATGCTAATTTCGATCTTAAAACCGTGGGTGATCATCGGAAGCTTCAACTTAATGAACTTAATGAGCTTCGTGATCAAGCATACGAGAATTCTTTGATGTATAAAGAGAAGACGAAGAAGCTTCACGACTCTAAGATCAAAAACCGCATTTTTAATGTTGGTGATCGAGTTTTACTCTTCAATTCTCGTCTAAAGATATTCTCGGGAAAGCTTAAAACCCGTTGGTCGGGACCTTTCACAATCACCCAAGTTTTTCCATACGGAACCATCGAGTTATCTCAACCCGATGGTCCAAACTTTAAGGGGAATGGTCATCGTGTGAAGCATTACTTCGGAGGGGACATACCATCAAAGGTAGTCCCGGATATCCAAACCATCCCCATGGACAACTAAATGCGGGGATCGAGTCAAGCTATGTGACTCGGTCACCAAAAACAAAGCGCTTCGTGAGAGGCACCCCATGCTTATCCATCTTTCTTCTTTCTTATTTCTAATGTGATGTGAGGAGTAGCTCTTCCTATTCTTGTTGTTTGTAACTTGTGATTATTAGCTAGGATTGACCCAATATTTCTGAAGATTCTCGGTTTTGGTGTTTTGTCCCTGTTCACCGACTTCCTAGCCATTGCTTGCCACTTAGTTTTGGAGAAATCCGATATCCTAAAGATTATATCGACTAACAAAAGCCATCTAATCATTTAGCACACTTAATAACCGCTAAAGATTTTGTGATACTTCTGTCAGTTTGGGTTATGCATTAGACTTTTTGGTTCTAGTATGGGGTTTTTTAAGCCTTAGATTAGGGGACAATGTTTAATTCTAGTATGGGGTAGTATATCTTTGATATGGTTTTGCCTACTTTTGCCATTGTTCTCAGGTACCCCCTTTTTCCCACAAAAATTTTAAATTTTTAAGTCTTAATATTTAGTTTTTTGTTTATATAAAAAAATAACAACAAGTATATAGTTGACACAAAAGTAGGTTTTTCCTGTAGTGAAATGAAAAGTAAATTTTGACACCGACCGTTTTATATCTTAGCATCTTCTTCCTAACTTTTAATAGATTGTCTTTGCAAATCTTTTACACAAGGAGCTAAAAAACGCAAGTCAAAGCTTGAAACAGTCAAGACTTTGGCAAGTTCCCATAATTGATTTTTAATATGGCAAAATTGATTTATAGAGTTGAAATGTTGCCAGTCATGTTGACTTCATTAAAGTCCATCTTATTCGTTGCCTTAAGTATTCACTAGTTTCTTCTTAAAATTTAATTGTGAAGAACAAGAGATGATAGAGTATGAGATAAGATTTGATGCTAAACATAGAATATTTTGATTCTTTAAAGCTTATAATGGTTAATGTGGCTTTTTTCTCCCATTAGTTTGTTTCTCTCCTTTATATATATTGTTATAATAAATAGAGTTGTGGCGGTTATTTGGTTCTAACTAATATATTAATAGAATTTTTCTTTTACTAATTCCTTTATGATTACAGATAGAGTACACACAGAGAATACTTGTAAACTGTGGCATACTATATGTAATCACAATCAATAAATAATTTGCTTATATCCCTTAAAGAAGACTTAGGGTTATAAATGGGTAAGTAGAATCTAATCAGTGAAATTATAGCCTTATTCATTCCTTAAGTAGCCTACGGCTGTATATGGAATGGATATTGTTCTTAATTTTTTAGTCTTGTCTTTGTACCTTACAGAGTCCTTAGGTCTATGCGCAAATAAGATGGTCCTTATGTCTTAAGAGCCTAGGGATATGACATGAATGGACCATCTTTTGCCTTAAGTACAAACCTAATAAAGCCCAATTTTTTGATGGTCGCCTACCGTTGTGGACTTTAATCTTGATGACATTTGATCTTTTGACAAAAGGGCTAAACCTAGCGCATGATAGCGTTTTTAACTCTACTCTCTCATCTCTATATTTTGGAATTAATACGTATCGAAATAAAGTCTTAAAGAGTCGCTTCGGGGATATGACTTAAATAAAATATTAGCACAATACAAAATTAGGAATAAGAGGAGGAAAATTAGCTACAACAATTAACTTTATGTGAGTAGTGTTAGCATCATAACATTGTCATTATTGCAATGCGAATCTTGTGTTTTTAAAGCTTGGCTTGGAGAGGTGAAAGTCGGGACATGGAATTTTATCCTATTTAACACTTAAAGTGTTTCACTTGTTCCAGTCGTATCCTAAAAATTAATCAATGAATAGATGAAAAACCAAATAAAACTATGTCAAACATGAATAAGTTGTAGTTATAGAAAAATAAATAAAAAAAAGTTTTGAAAAATGGAAAATGGTGTTGTAAGCTTGTTGATTTCTAACTTTCCCAACAAAAGGTCTTTGCCTACTTCTAAAGATTTAGTTTGCAAGAATTTTGAGGTATTTGGTTTTAGAGCATATAACATTGCGTGAGGACACGACAATCACTTATTTGGGGAATTTTGAATGTAGAAATCACAATATCCTGATTTATATCAAAAATGACCCTTTCAATGGATCAAAATTAATGCAAAATATGCTGTATATTGCTTGTTTTGTCCATTTGTGATTGTGTATGGAACGGATATTGCAAAATATCACAAGAAAACCGTCAAAACCCCCGGGCAAACACGAATAACGAGAAACAAAAGAGTGCACAAGAGCTGAAGTTTTCTAGCCACAAGTCAACATGGTCAACCCAACAAAAAGACAAAACTCTCAAATACCTCATACAAAAGCCCTTATTGGTTAAAACCATTTTCACTTAAACTATCCTAAAAACCCTAACGCGTAACTACAAATACCGGTCGATATCTTTTTAAAACGATAAATCCTTTTATTTTTAAACAGAACCCGGCCCATTTCTTTTATTAATATCCCAAAACCCGGCCCAAGTCAAACCCCCAAGCCCCGGTCAAACATTTTAAACGAATAGTAAATAGATAAAAAAAGGGCGCGAGTCATTTTTTACTATTCATCATCGTTTCCACCTTATTACCTTGTCAAAAACACAGTTTAATTCAAAGTTGATAAGCTGGGAAAGAAAGATTCGAGTACCAAGCAACCACATCCCAAAAGAAACGCCACACAAAAAAGCTACCATTAGACTTGATCCCCAAAGAATTACACGACGCATACAAAAGAAACAACAAAGACAACAAAGGGTTTTTACACTAAAATGAGTGCAAAAAGAAGCACAACCTTCCAAGGAATCGAAGAACACTTGACCCCACCGCCAAATACCGCCGCTCGCGGCACGCGCACTTCCCCTGGTGCTCAGCCCCAACAACATAAACTCACGTCATAGGCTCCACAAATAAAGAGCTCCATCGTCAATCCTAGACTGCGCAACTCAGAAATACGCGTGCTTCGCCGACATCAATGAACGGCACGCAGTCTAACAATCGTCGATCAGAACTCCTCTCACTCGCTATCTAACAGATGCTGTCGTAACCACATCACAACAACCACGTTTCGCGTCACATCAACACTACAAACTCTACGAGGACAAGTCTCGCGGATGTCACGCTTATTACAGCAGTCACGCTTCATTCTTATAAACTTACTTTAACAATTAGCGCTTCTTCTTACTCTAATTCATCTGCAGTATCATCTACACGCTAATCAATACGTCTAGAGTCGAAGATACACTTCGTGAATCTCGGTTCATTTCTGCCACACACATCAGGACACACTGATATATTATCTGGATATAGATGGTGGTACGGTGACGAGTCACACGTGTGGCTAATTTATCTATCAACAACAAATCAGTTTGCGTTTGGTTTCATTATAGGAATCGGTTTTTACTAAAATTGCACCTATGTCTTTGCATCAAGCTATTTATGAATGGTTCATACTACTCACACTCATATCTAATCTTCGCTAAGCGCATACATCTCCACACTAGTAACATCTTAAACCTCAAACAATCATATTGAATATGCTCTCACAACAAACACTCCAATCTTAAAGCCTAACATAAACTCTATCAAAACCTACTCCTTACACAACATCTCCTCAAACACACGAGATTAGCATATATACTCTCTAGCACAATCGCACGAAGCGCCATGTCTATTAGATTAATTTAGCTCTATCCCGACAGCAAAACCTACACTATAAAGTTTCTGTTTAGATTTTGTTTCTAAAAGAGAAATTAATTTCTTAACTATTTTAACAGCCCCACCAAAACATTTGGGCGTGGATTTTTTATTTATGGAAAGAATCCACTTGAAAGTCCGAGAATTATGAGTTCTT
The DNA here is from genome assembly GCA_026074375.1 of Tanacetum coccineum. NCBI lineage: Eukaryota > Viridiplantae > Streptophyta > Magnoliopsida > Asterales > Asteraceae > Tanacetum > Tanacetum coccineum. The sequence continues at coordinate 45,856 of BQNB010024212.1, forward strand.
CCCTAGAGCTCCATCGACGCCAATTTACTGCCTGCCAAGGACCACATCAACATCTCCAAGCTATTCTTCAGACTTCAACATCCATCCAAGCTATTCTTCAAGACCGTCACACCTACAAACTATTCTCTAAATCTCTACCAAAGAAAATGAGAGAGTTCAAACTCCCAAACACAATGCGCGTGGACAAAGATAAGAATTGTACTCAATGCAACTAGGGAGATCATATGCATCCGAACAACAACACAGATATTCGATTGCACTATTTCACGAAGTTCTCAATGAAATCGTGGAAATACTGATATTGAGTAAGATTATTCATGCAAATGTAATTCGTGAAGATTTCGAGTAAGTTTAGTCCTTGCAATTAATTCATATGTTTAAGTGTCTGTCTTTGTAAGTCTGTATATAGATAAGTGAGTTACTAGAAGTAGTATGTCTAATATTTTACCTAAATGAATGTTTGTTTTTTGGCTCTTAAAAAAGAATACAAATACATCAAGTTCAATTATAGAAAGGGGTAGTGCATATCCCAACGAACAAAGAAAAATAAACGGCATATCGACATACCAACACCCACACTATATATTTTCTTGTTAGAGGATATGGCATAATTCGCATGAAAACGAACCTAAGAAAACGTATTTTTTTTATATATAAGTATCTTTTGTATATTTTATAAGATATCTTTTTAAATGTATCATTATAAAAACATATTTTATAAATAGAAAATGAATTTAAAAAGGCAAAATTAAATTTTTGATATAAAAAATAAAACATTCTCCGCAGGCGTAAAAGATTGCAGTGCCAAGGAATTTCGTGTGATTTTGTATTTCTCACATTTTTAAAATAAAAATATTAGAAACAATGTATTAAAAAAATAAACATTAATAAATATTTAAAAAACATGTATAAAATTTTTAATAAAATAGTTTCCCTGGGCGACATTCGCCTGGGAAACGTGTATACTACAAAAAACATGATACACAAGCACGACAAATAAATATCTCACAACACAAAAAACTGTTAAAACATTCGAAAAATATTAATCGACGCGACAATCGCCCGGGAAAGTTGGGGACGTGAAAATGTTGCCGCCTAGTGGTGCATTTCGTTTGATATTTTGGGTCAAAACTCAAAAACAATTATCCTGGCGACATGTCCGCCCGGGAAACTGACCACAATACTTTGACCAAAAAGTCTATCAAGATATTGGTGTCACTGTCGATGGATTGTTTGTTTGCCGAGTATTCAGCCGACCTTCTCCCTGCGATACATGTCGCCCGGGAAAAGAGTTCTCGCCCGAATCTAGTATTTTTCTTGTAGTCTGAACATTCATATAATTTTTGTGTTATGATATATAATAATTTTGTAGTTTGTATCGATAATACAAAGACTATTAAGAACATAACATTATAGTAGGATCTTACGATCCCGATCCAACCTTACGATCTCGATCTTGCAAAGACAAAAACGATCCTAGGTAGGATCCCCATCTTGAAAACCTTGATCTTTTCATTCATAAGTTTAACCTACAAAAACCACGCCAGCAATAACAAAAAAAAATAGGTACGCCTCTTTTCTAAAACCCTAATGAAACTGGGTTTTTTTAAATGTAGCATACTTGTATATGTTGTTTTCTTTTTATGTAGGTTATGTCATCTTCTTTTGATATTTATAAAGGTATGTGTTATTCTTTTCACAACAAAGCCTTACTCCCTTAGTGAGTGACTCTACACTACATCGTTGAGGCCTATTCTATGTCTTACCGAGCATAATCTCTCTAGTCTCACACTATCATCACCACGACACCATTTAGCCTCTACTTCACTAGTCAATCGTGTGCGAGAATTCTATTCTATCACTTTCTTCTCTTGATCTATCTGTCTAGTGTGCTCTACACCCTACACCTGCCATATCGCGTAGACACTCATTTTCTGCTTATCTACACCACAGATCTTCTAATCGTCATACCTGCCACACTATCACCGTGTCTACACACTATCTACAGTCGTCAACAATAGATCTCGAATTTATCATATGGTCTCTCTCACACTTATAGTGCTGATCCACTATACGATTCTGACGAGAGCGAGCGAGCTATATACGTTCAACAACTTTCTATAATAAGATCTCTCCTACAACGTCCCTTAAAACATCTATGAGCGCAGACACAAAATCTCAACCTCACTTCTGATCAACCCGTCTTTTTAGCTACTATTAATCACGACTTTCCCGTGACTATTCTGAGCGCAATTTCACTCACATTACACAAGAGTAGATCTCGTATGACTCTATTCACGGCTGATAATCTCTCCTCTGAAGTGATTGTAGCATAGGTAGTGCGTACTCCATCGATACACTCTCTCATCCGATCACAGCGATAACCTATATGCTCATAATCGCGTGAATTACTGAGACACAAGCGCGGGACTGTTTGGAAGTACGTACAGTGACGCGACTGACATTCTCTAACTCAGACCAGGTCTTATACCACACAAGTCTCATAAAACGACCACAGATTCTCGCCCGCTTAAAGAGAGCATGCCACGTCAGCTTCAACAGAGCTCGAGAGTACAGCGGATCCCGCGCGTACTCAGTCTACTACAAGAACGTCAGACCTTAGAGTGACAGTCGACGCTACGATCTCATTCTTCTCTCTCACAAGAGTTATAATACTCTATCACCATACGTGTTATTCTCTAGCGAGCGACAAACATATTTCTTATGCGAAACAATCACTTAGTATTCTGCGAAGTAGAGTACAGCCTCTCTAACTTTTTGTCACTATCTCTTCTCCAACACACTCAAACCTTACAGCGCTTTTGTCTAATTACACCAAGCGCGCATCGAGATTATTCAAGCTTCACTACGATATGAAGTTTCTAAAAAAGGCGCTCATCGCGTCAGACGAAAGCGTTCCCTAGCCTGCATTTTATCATGCAAATCTCCTTATCACACGTATGTTCACATCTAGTAGCACGACATCTATGTGCACTGCATCAGCCAAGAGAACATAGCCGCGCGTACAAAACACAGTCCCTTATTTCTCCAACTCATAACTCTACGGTCTCAGAGTACTAGACCCGTTACAAACTTGAGTACTCTTCACTCACATCTTATCATTTTCAGTATTACTCTGCAAGTGCAACTTTTAGCACACTTGGTTAAGACTCTCAGAGTTAAGTTTTGAGTCAGAAATGTTTGATACTGTGTTTTCGAATATCCTAAATGATGCAGTGAAGCGTTAATCTTTGACACTATTAGTTTGACGCTTTTTACATGACAGGAAGGCGTTCACTTAGGAAGAGAGATGATGCTTCTTGTGTATTTTATCGATTTTAATGCGATACGGAGGTGGGGTATGATGGTGTAGACTGCTCATTGAGAGACCTGTGGTACTAGTCTCAGGTGAGTGAGGATACGTGACGGCCACACATTGATTACTAACTTTATGAGATATAGCGTGGCGTTAGCAGTACATTTGGGTGCTCAAGTACTAGTCGACTATGGGTAATATTCTAGTGATTGTACATAACGGGTAGGTATTAGGGGTGAGTGTTTAAGATAGTGGACATCAGGCATTGTTATATGCACGGGAATATGAACAAGATTCATTGGTTTTTTGCTGAGTATAGCTATAGATTGGGCGTACAGATGATGTGTTATAAATCAGCAATAGCGAGCTTAGTGACTTGAGACAGTTATAAGTAGTGCTGAGATATCATACACATTGTTTACGGTAGGACGAGAGGTGAATCATTCTATGGATTGTGAGGGACGGTGGTGACGAGAGATGTCACATTTTATAGTGCTGTCTTGGAGTTCAAGGAGAGTGACAACAATTGGTACAACTAACATTTTTTATTCTTCACTCTCATTGATACGATCTCATTGAGACGGGAGTCTCACAGGTGACACACAAGGAGGCAACAGAGTATGTGACGAGCGATCATAACAGGAAATATTAGATTATAGTAAATAGTAAATTAGGGGGAGTACTCTATGGTCTGTAGAATCACGACTGGGAGTATTTCAAATCATGACTCACTGGCCGAGCATGCGCATACGGTATGTGGATCGACAGGGATATAGACTGGGGGAGCGGCGATGAGGTGTTGAATGGCGGAATCGGAAGAGAGAGTGGAGCAAGATGAATGAGTATGACGATGTAGCACATGTGACAGTGGGTTGGGTGAGGAGTAGGCGCACGCGGGGTATGGTGGAGGACACTCTGTAAGGAGGTGATAGCACTACACATAGGGTGACGTTATTTATATGCGTAGACAACAATGGAATTGGGGGAGAGGATCTAAGACGTGGGTGATAGTATTAGTTGGACCACACACGTGAGAAGGCAGTTGGGGCGGTGATTGTGTGGTGGGGGGGATACAGGATATATTGTGGAGGTTAGACATGGGTCGGCTAAGTGACAGGGGGCTATTATATAACAGACACATTCACACTTGACACACTTCACTATTTGTATTTTTGGGATTGATTATCTTACTTTCTCTGTTGATATGCTAAGGGGATAATTTTCTAGTGGTGTGTTGACATTTGTCTGGGTATGTGTGTTTTATATATTGTGGGGTGCACGTGATTGACACTGTCTAGTGGGTGAGAGACTTATAGGAGGGCTGATGAGTCACGTATACACTGACACTAGTTGATTCTTAGGCGAATTGACATTTGGGGACAGTGAGCACATACAAGTGGGTATAGACACAGGGGGAGAGAGGTGTTACGAGACATTTGGAAGGATAGTAACGCAGATGTGTGAGCGACGAGTGGCAGGAGGGCAGACACGTATTTCCAGGGAGAGAGAGGGGTATCAGTGAGAACTATGGGAGTATATGACGGACGAGGGTTTGTACGTGTAGAGTTCTTTGTCACAGAGATTAGGGGGACATGCTGAGGGGGGGTCCACTTAGACAGAGTAGGGTGTGTAATATATGAGTCTCACGTATCATGTAGGAGAGACACAGACATACGTGGAGGGGGTAGGGGGGATGGAGGGAGTATGCACACTATTATATGAGAGAGTTGGGAAAGGTCTCGACTTGGGGTATGGATTGTTGAATCTTGTAGGGGACGCATGGTGGCTGGAGTAGACACAGAGATAGGAGGAGTATGTGTGAGGTAGTATGATAGTAACTCACATGTACAGAGGTTAATTTAGGATACATATCAACTTGCACACACACGTGACAACATTTTATATTCAGGGGGACAGACTTTAGGTGATGTTTCACACACAGACAGAGGTGAGTGTTGTCTATTAGTGGAGGACCTAGTTGGTTTTGTTCGCTTGAACGAGGGTACATTATTGTGAGGCGTGAGTGTTATTTGTATATTTGTTGAGGAGTTTGCGCTGTGGAAGGATAAGACGACCGATGGTGGGGAGCTAAGACTATGGTAGGCAATGGGTTGGGGAGTGTAGAGTCACATCATATGGTGTTCAGAGGTTCTATCTATAATGCAATGGAGAGAGGGTACACACGTTACGTGACAGACAACCTTTATCACATCTATATGCAGCGTGCATCTATATTAGGCACACCACTTCTTTGGTATGCTAGGGGCGAGGTGTATCTGTCTTGAGGTAGGTGGGCAAGTGTTCGGAGTGATATATATTAGCATTCTAGAATATATATGAGTGATGAGAAGTTCACACATCTGTAGGTGATGTGGACTGTTAGAGGGTATGTGTTAGTGTGTTGACCAGTACACTTGGTAGAAACGAGTGGTGTGTGAGTTGACTTGGATCTTAGCGAGGAGATCTTGACATTTACACTAGAATACGAGTATAGATATAGTACAGGGGGGAGTAGTGGGTGTGAACGGAGGTAGAACACATAGTCACGCTAGGTCATGACATGGGGTATAAGTTCTTTCCACTTATTCAGTGTGATATGAGGAGATATAGCAGAGAGGACTAGTCATAAACTCTCTGAGTCGTGTAATGTACTGACAGACACATGTAGCAGGAGGAGAGTAGGGGAAATTAGAAACAATGATGGATACATTATCTGGTATAGAGCGATGATCTTTTGCAGCGAGACTTACAGTAGCTTCTCACAGGGGTCTAGGGTGGGATCATGGTGTCGGGGCGATGAACAACAACGTTAGGTTAAGTGATGCGAGATGGTTGCGAGCATAGATAGGATATAGCACACCGGGTTATGGGATTGAGAGGGATGATGATGATATACACTCAGAGGACACGCTGGAGATGAGATAGTGGTTCAAATGAGGTATATGAGGGTATCTGACTGGTGAGAGTGCTTATAGTGCAGTGGATCTGACATGGGCTTAGGGGACAACACTCGGGAGTTTAGTCACATTATAGTTATGAGATCATAGGTGATAGACACAGGACGTTGATAGTGGCTCTATATTATGGGTACTCATGATAATTGGATCGAGCTGAGGAACCATCAACACTTACCTTTACATGGTGTATTCACAGAGTCTAGTATGCATAACTTTAGGAGATTCCTAGTAGTGACTCAATTATATCAGGACACACATGTGGGAGTACACACGATATAGAATATTACATATGACGTATGATGAGAAGACTCCTTTATGGTCTTGTAAGTCTCATGGATGATATACAGACGATTGAGGTGTGTCACACACTAGTCTTGTTTAGTGAGGAGTGGTACCATTCACACATACAACGGGGGGATAGGGGGAGTCGTGATATTATGGGAGGAGTAGTGAGGGGTGTGTCTCTGGTAGGGTTTGAAGAGTGTGTTATAGAGGATATGAGGGAGCAGGCGATGGTAGACTGAGTACACGCGTAGGTCTTGTATAGATATGGTCAACTAAGCGTAGTGATTGGGGATGGTGACAGTGTAGTGGAATGCGTAGAGGCACTACACAACAGCGGGGAGTGTATATGATAAGGAGGAGGAGAGGGGGGGTAGTGGCATACGATGCAGGAGATACATGGGTGTGGAAGAGACGGACACACACTTCACATGAGATCAGTAGTGTGAGCATCGAGTTGAGGAGATGAACATTAGGAGGACGCATATCTAGTGCGTGGGGAAGTCTTATAGAGACAGATATGTTGGTAGAGAGACTTGAACAGTAGGTGCGTGATGAGGGTGATACTAGTTTTGAATGACTCTAAGTATACAGTAAAGAGTCTGATGGGTGGTCATTGATTATTATATTGTGTACTCTTATGAATGTTTGGGAATGTTGACTAGGTGCATAACAAGTAGTAGGACATTATTTGTATATGACTGGGCAGTGATGTCTACATTGGTAACACATAACGAGGTTTATAAGGTGGTATAGAGTGTTTAGAAGTGGGGTGTGAGAAATTCTTCTTTTGACATAACTATTGACTTACAAATATGTGAGTCTCAGCATTATAGCGTGTGGGGATCTAGACACGATACAACAGACTCACAATGAGACATGGTCAGAATTGTAGGGTGGATCGTATGAGGGACACGAGTGGGTAAGATCATTCAACTTAAGTCTGAAGAGATGAGGAAAAACGAGAGAGTTACAAATGTCTGGGGGTGATATACTCTGATCTGTATGTGGGTTATAGGGTTAGGATGAGGTAGAGTGTGCAGGTGTAGAAATAGTAGGAGGTATTAAGTAACATTAGGAGACAGTGAGACGTACTATGTTAGTGATGGTGTGATTTCATGTCTGATGGGAGTCGATATGACTTACAGCACTGGGATTGAGAGACAGTCTGTCTTGAGATAATGTCTTCTCAGATGGGGGGAGAGGGTGTGAACTGTACGAGGGGAAGAGGATGCACAGACAAAGATCTTATGGTGCGGAGAGTACTCTGTTAGGCAACAAATATTGGGATTTGGTGTTAGGCAGCGTATGAGTGTTTGGCACATCACGGCGTGTTTATGTGATTGTTACCAATAAATACAAGGAGGAGCGGTGAAGTTGTCTGTTGTGATAGGACATTGAGTCAGTAGTGTATGTGAGTTATGATAAGGTATTGTTGGGTGGGTAGAATAGAGGGAGGTACATGACACGTCACTTTATAAGTGGGGCACGCTCTATTTCATGAAGCTTTGTCACCTCTTGTCTACATGATGTGGTCTCAGACGTGTGGTGTTAGGGTAGTGTGGGTTGTATTGTGACAGTCATTTATGTAGTGGTGTGGTATGTTTGTGATTGTGGGGGAACACACAAGGTTGTCTGACACAATGGGGGGGTCTCTAGGACGTTAGTGGAGGGGCGCAGATACAGATGAGAGTGAAGTAGTGTTTGAGTCAGATTGGAGACGTGGGACTAGTTCTATGTGGATAGAGTATACACAGTAGATGACACACAACTGTTATGCACATGTCACAGGAGTTCTATGCAGTGTGATCTTTGGGATTCTGGGTTGTGATTGATCATCAATGTAGGTGAGAGCGGTGACACACACAGAGATGAGCGGCGTAGGGTTGCAGAAGGTACTAAAGTGACAACACTCTCAGGATAGACGAGACACACATACGAATGTGCGGCACATAGAAGGACTAGTTGTCAATTTCATTTAATAAAACAAGGTGTGACATATCTCAGTGTGATTGATGGGGGAGTTCTGAGGTAGAAGTGGAGAGGTGTTCTTTGACACTGTGTGACAGTCAGGCACCTGGGACACAAGTGAGTGAGTGCTGTATTTTTATGTGAATGGGAGTACAGTGCGGAGGGGGGGATGGTATAGGATTATTTTATTGGGTTGTTGTGTAGGTTTAAGGTTTGTCTTGTATTTAGTGTTTTGTTATTATGTGAAATAGAGTGTCAGTTTACTAGCGGGTTTGGCACGCGGGTGAGAACATAGGTGTCACTGAGGTAGTAAGTTTGTGGGTTAGACTACAAGACTACATGGATACTAGAGAGGACACACATTCATACACTACGATCTTGGTGCTACTCAGATAGACAGATTTGTGAGATTAAATTGGTATACACAGTCGGATATATACACACACACATAGCTCTTTTAGGGATCACGGACAGTAAGTTAGAGTAGATGCACTATAGGAGTGGGTACTTCTCGGGAAGCAGTAATTGGACATTCTGACACGTGCATGTAACAATAGTAATATATATGGGGGAGGACATGGTATCCTATACATATGGTTGATGTGACAAATTTTACACAAGTGGGATTTTTAGTGATATTGAATATGTATGGATATTATGTGATGTGATATGTTTTATTTTAATTGAGTAGGTTAATATGTTGGTTTTATATGTTAGTGGGTTGTGTTATATTAGGGGGTTTAGTTAGGGGGATTTGGTGGGGGGGATATTTTTGGATAGGAGGGATTGGGGGGGGTGGGTTTTGGATTGTTTGGGTTTGTGGAGGAATTGTTGATGGTGGGGTGGTGGGGAGGGATGTGTGGGGGGGGTGGGGGGGGGGGGGGGGGGTTAAGTTGTTGTAGTTTTTTATATGGTAGGTAGTGTAGTGGGGTATGATTAGGTGTTTGGGGAATGGGAGGGGGGTAATTTTGAAGTTTTTTAGAGTTTAAATATTAGTTTTTAGTTTTGGGATTTAGTTGGGTTAGGTTTAGTAGGTTATAGTTGTTTGGTGGTTTGGTTGATTTTTAGTGGTTTAGTTTAGGTAGAAGGAGGGAATTGGGAGGATTGTTATGGGGTGGGGGGTGGAGGGTATTAGTAATGGTTGTTGGAATTTGGTTATAGGTTATTGTGTTTTGGGTTTTGGTTGTGGAGTGTGTGGGTTTTTGGGTTAAGGTTTTGTATGGGGGGGGTAGGTTATGTGTGGGTTGAATTGGAATTGAGGAGGTTGGAGGATTTAGTGAGTGAGATATGTGGTGTAAGGGTGGAGGGGATAAGGATGGGGTTGTGGGATTTTGTTAATGGTTGGTTTGGGAGGATTAAGTTATTGATAGGATGGGAGGTTATATGTAAGAGTAGTTTGTTATATAGGGGAATTGAGAGTAAGTGTAGTTAATGTGGTTTGAAGATGAGTAATGTGGTTGTTGTTGTGGGTGAAATGTTGGTGGTTGTGTAGTGTGGTAATGGGTTGAATATGAAATGATATGTGGTTGATAGTTGAAAGTGAGTTAAAAGGAGGTTGGGGATAGTTTGGTGGGGGGGGTAAGGTTGTTTAGATTGTGTGTGAGATATATAATGGATGGTTGTGATAATTTGATGTATTGTGTAGTTAAAAGTTTGGGAAGTGTATGAATGGTGTTAGGTGGTATTTAGATTTTGAATTGGGTGATGATAGTTATATTGGGTGTGTTTTGAGGGGATTGGAGTGGTGAATATTTTGGTATATAATGTTGGTTTATTGGATAGAGTTTAGGAGGAGGTTAATGATTATAATTGGATTATTTAGATTTGGATTGTGGTATTTAATGGTGGGGATTGGTGAGGTCTAAGCCCATGAAATGGCACTCCGCAAGCCAGGAACAACCCATCCAATAGTAAAAGATGAATCTTCAACATGCTTTATTCAGTTAGCATCTGAATAACCTTCTAACACCGAAGGATATTCAACATATGATAAACTATAATTCATTGTAACACCCATATTCCGTCGAGGTATTATTTTATGTTATAAATAATAGTATTTAATTGCTTAGAATATGATCTATATGAAATGGTAAAGTTATAAACTATAAATAAATAAATGTGAAGTCATTTAAAGATATGTGCCAAACATAGGAAAAATAAGACTTGAAGGGCCAATTCTGCCAATAAGGCAAATCTCATTAATTAAATAATGGAAGTTAGGAAATATCATCAAATTCAGAATTGGAGAAGAAGTGTGGTGTGTTGTTCTTGTGTCGACATCAACAAAGAAAAAGAGAGAAAGCAAGAATTTAATCAATTAGCAAAATTAATCAAGAAGAAAGGATTATCAAGTTAATAGGAGCTCTCATTCCATCATTATATCAAGTAAGTAAATAATTAATCCAAAAATTAAGTTTATATTATGAAATTAGGTAAATGGGTTTGGTTATTAATTCAGATCCTAAACCCAATTAGTTGTTATTAGTTTGAAATCTAAATAGGAAGCAAGAGGATCAAGCTTTATTCAAGTAGGAGATTAGAGGCATAATTAAGGTAAGTATATTGACTAGACTAGCTAATGTTATCATAATGCCAATTTTATTAAGTTATGATATATTTTGATGTAAAGTTCAAGGAGTTTATGAATGTAATGTAACTTGGATCCAATGCTAGTAATTTTTAATGTTACCATAATTATATGCTTATGAAAGGTATGTTTTATTGTGTTGAATGTACTCCTTGTATGTTATAGCTAGTTAATTACTAGTTATAATAGATAATGTAGTCGAGTCATATACTACTAAGCAGTATTGCTTATAGTTTAGTAATGAATGTTTTGTAGGTCCGTGTGGGTGGAAAAGAATAGGAAAAAGCTAGTTGACGAGGTGAAATAGTATTTGACTTGGTAAGTAAAAGGCCTCCTTTTGGATCAAGAGTTGTCAAAGTTGAAGCCCCGAAGTGTCGATTTCTTGTCTTGGTATATTTATGTTTATCTTGGATCTTTTACATTATGAAGTCAAACTATTGAAGTTCATGTGTTTTGGTTTAGTGTTGAAATGGGTTGTGTATATGATATAATGGATGTGCATGTGAAGTAGTAAACTTGTTAAATGATGTTTGGGATATGCGTGGCGTGACCCGTTAACTTGTTAATGAAATGGTTTATGTTGGCAACTTTATAGTCGAAGTATATTTATTAGAATTGCAGATTTAAGGATATTTTGGATCTGTTACAAAAGGTTGGGTTTTTGTTTTTGGGGTTTCTGCAGAATCCTACAGGTTCCGTATCTGGGCTCCAATACGGCGTATTCAATTAATTATACAGGCGTAAATTTGCTTTCCAAACTAGATACGAAAGCATTTGCGATACGGTGTATAATGTTTAAGTCCAGTAGGCTATTCAAATTAATGAATACGGCGTATCAATTAATGAAACGAGCGTATTCATCTTCTAACTTATACAGAGTATATCATATTTTTAGGAATACGCAGTATTTCTTCTTTGGTCCAATATGGTGTATTCAAGTAATGAATACGGCGTATTGATAACAGTTTACAAAATGTTTATATCTTTTTCATGCCTTGAGTTTTTACTTTTTGTTATCAAGTGTGGCTCATATAAATGTAAATAAGCCTGTATGTGTTGTTTGTTTTAATTTATGTTAAAATCTTTATGTAGTTTGTTTGTAAAGTCAATTTTTTAGTAAAATTTTTGAAAATTTTTCTAGTGTCCGTTTAAGGGCGTTTCATTCTAGTATACCCTTCAAGAACTTGAATACCCTTGTTATGCATAGCCAATGCTTGTCTACTAGAGTTACTAGAAACCGCTCAATCTACCAACCGCATAAGCAATATCAGTAATATGCTCGTCCATAACATACATCAAACAACCAATAGCTCTTGAGTATTCTAGCTGATCCACAGGTTTACCTGTATTAGTCACAAGCTTTCTAATTGGATCCATGGGAGTCCCACCGAGAACAATCTTCACAGTTTGAATTACTTGAGTATTTTTCTCAATATAGTGAGATTGTTGTATTACAATCCTTTTATTCTTACGTTTTAATCTTAATACCAAAATAACTCGTGTTAATACAAAATAATGCGTAAAAACATTATTTATATTACATCGACTCCTCTCCGTTTGAAGATGACCACAAAAGTGAAAACATTCATAGATAAAATAAACGTTACATGTTTATTAATCTTAACTTTCTATTCAACATACATCAACTTAAGTATGGATAAATAAATCATTAAGCTTAATTAGTGATTAAGAAAAAAAAATTCTTCTTAATCCATCACATTTCTACAAAACTATATTTTTACATAATTACATAAAATAGTTTTGTTATATAAAAATAATGTTTTATTTTAAACAAAATTTTGAAATTCAAAATTTCTCCCCAAAACCGAATATAACTCACCTGGATAAACCTTCCCCACAAAAGGACAAAAATCGGAGCGTCAGTCTAAGGAAGGCTCCCAGTATTCACTAAACGTTTCTGATTCTCGCAAATGCTTTACTTAAACCTATGAATTCACCAAATTTATGTTGACCGTTTTAAGCATGTTTTTCAGGTGCTTAGCTTTGGACTTCTCTGATGTGCTATGTGGAGTCTACGTGCAATATGATATCATTTTTCAAGACATTATTATCATTCATACTCGTTGTCTTTTGAAAACTTAATTATGCTTCCGCAACGTTTTAAATTTCATTTCAAATCTTGTAAGACTTATCTATTTTTAATGAATACAACGAGTTATGATTTTCAAAACGTCCATTAGTGGTCGTTCTCTTATGCTTTGTGTGATGTATATTATGACGTCACGCCCCCGGACACGTATTCCGTCTAGGCCCCGTTTGGGGGTGTGACAGTAGATTGGTTCTAGCTAAGATTAGAACTCGACATTTAGTTTAGTGTCGGAAAACAACGTAATCAACGTGTAAACGGTTTTCTCCGCCTAAAGGGAGCTTGTTGACATAGTGAAATCTCAAGTCGGATACTCGGGGAGTGGAGTAAGGCAAATAAGAGCTTTGTAGCCGAACCACTATAAATCTCGGTGTTGTGATTTGATTGTTCTATCTCTTATCTCTTATCTTTTACTTACTCTTTAAATTTATTGTTTGTATTATGATTGTGTTGCAAGTAGTTAGATACATTGGTTGTTCATATTGTTAGTTGATCTTGCATATATTCGAATCTAGTATTTTTATAAGCAAAGTTTTTCAAAATACCAATTAACCGGTAAACTATTCAACCCCTCCCCCTTCTAGTTTCCACAATTGGTATTAGGAGTCAATGTTACTCAAGATTTTAAAATATACTGTATTTTAAAGCTTGGATCGATATATGGATTCCGACAAATATCTAGAAGGGTAATTTATGCAAAGACCACCACTTTTCGAAAGCGATAGTTTTATTTATTGAAAAATTAGATTCGAAACGTATGTAAAATCAAAAGATCTTGGTCTTTGGCATGTTATTACCAACGGTGATTTTTCAACCCACTGAAAATAATCCGAAAACCAAACTAGATGAGGTTGTCCCTTTTGAAAAACAAAGTGATGAACTTAAGAAAAGACTTACGAAAAATAACGAAGCTAAAATTGTTATTTAGAATGCTTTGCCTGGAAAAGAATATGAAAGAATTTTCATGTGTAACACGAAAAAAGGAATTTGGAAAACTTTGTTAATCACCGATCAAGGTAATAGCCAAGTCAAAGATAACAAGATTGACCTTTTGGTACAACAATATGAACAATTCGTCATTTTCGAAGGCGGATCTATTAATAATGCTTTTGCTAGATTTAACACTATTATTACTAGTCTAAAAGCTCTTGATGAGGGTTACTCTAGCAAGAACTATGTTAGGAAGTTTCTTAGGGCTCTACATCCTAAATGGAGAGCAATGATCACGGTGATTGAAGAGTCAAAAGACTTGACATTAGAGGTGAGCATCGGTTCAAAACCGAACCTAACTGACAAAAACCGAACCGACAAAAACCAAACCGAATACATAGTTTAAGCGTATTTTTATTGGTTTTAACCCGACCTGAACCGAAACCGAACCGAACTGGCAAAACCGAAAACTATAAATATACAAAACCAAAAACCAAACCAAAAATGATCAGTTCGGTTTTGGTCGGTTCGGCTCGGCTCGGTTTATCGGTTCGGTTTGGTTTTCGGTTGGTTTTGCTCAGCCCTACTTGACATCACTATCTCTTGATGAACTCACCGGGAACCTTAAAGTTCACGAGATGATCATCAAGAAAGATTTTGAAATAGTCAAAGCTAAAGGAGAAAGGAGATCTCTTGCTTTAAAGGCTAAGAAGGAATCTAGCGATGAAGAATGTTTGACTTCCAGAAGTGAAGACGAAGAGTACGCCATGAAGGTCAGGGACTTCAAAAAGTTCTTCAAGAGAATAGGAAGATTCGTAAGACAACCACGGAATGATAAAAAGACGTTCCAAAGAAGCCGAGATGACAAGAACGACAAAAGTAATAGGAAATGCTTTAAATGCGGTGATCCAAATCATCTTATCGAATAATGTCTAAAACCACCGAAAGAAAAGACCCAAAGAGCATAAGTATGA
>BQNB010024213.1:0-60978 GCA_026074375.1 Tanacetum coccineum
AAAAGGTTAATACTGCTGATGGTCAAAGCTGCTGACTTGGAGATAAGGATGCAAAGAGATAAATATGGAATGTATATATTTTATATTTTAGGAAGATTTGTATATGATTAAAATTGTAATTGATCCTAAAAGTTCGGTAGTTATCTTGTAAAGGACTCCTTGTGGTGTATAAAAGGAGATCCTATGTTAAGGTTTTATATGTGCTTAAGAGATAGAGATACATCTTAGAGAAAGAACGTATAGCTTCAAGGTTGTAACCCTAGTACTAAGCAAGAGTACTCGTATTATTGATTTAATAATATTGAAGCAGTTTGTGTTTTATTCATTTTTCTTTGTTTGGTACTGTTCCATTGATTAATACTTCTAGAGTATTGAAGTGTAGTTTCCGCATACACTTTGATATACAAACAAAGTCTCAACCATTGTTATTATGGATTCATCCAGGGTAACAAACACTTTACAAGGTAAAGAATCGATCAAGGCTTGGGATCAACAAAAACCAACACCAGACTTGTTATTAACACTTATTTGACTATTTATCAGTTTAGTTAGCTTCATAGATGTTGTTTCAAACTTTTCTAATTTTTGTTCTAAATCATCTTTTTCTTTTAAAGCCTCTGCTAACTGATTTTTAAGCTCTGTTATAGAATTATCTCTTACCTTAACATAATATTTCAAAAATGCAATGTCTTCCTCATAAACAGCTTCATTTTTTTTATGAACAACTATGACATTTCGTGTTTTCAAGGTCAATATTAAATCTCGACTTAATTTCTATTTTTTACTTTTAGTAAAATTACGAGTTTTTACTTTTTGTTGATTTAGCAAAAATCAACGTTTATTATTTTACGCGAGCCGTGACTAGGATCGTTATCCGTTTAAGTATGCTAGAAGTTAAAAATTCTATATTTTTGCCTCGTTGGCTCGAAAAAAAAAATTTATTTTTATAATCCCCGTTGGTTCCCGCGTTAGCCAAATCCTTGTTGAAAAATTCAACTAAACATTTAGTATACTGTTGTTAAAATTATACTTACAACAAAATAATACAACAAAATTTACAAAAAAAAATATAAAAACTTGGCCCAAGGCCTCCCCATTGCCGCCCACCCTATGACCCAAAACCACACTCCATCTAAAAATTTCACTTTCCCAAGGATTCTTATGATTACATTTTTGCATGTGGGTTTATAAAACCCATTCATTAACCCATTCCCACACTATGATATCATCACATAAAGAACAAAATTTTTCCCTCCCCTCTCTTTACTTCTGTCAAACCAACAGCACCAAAAAAAATTTATTTTTATAATCCTCGTTGGTTCCCGCGTTAGCCGAATCCTTGTTGAAAAATTTACCTAAACATTTAGTATACTTTTGTTAAAATTATACTTACAACAAAATAATACAACAAAATTTACAAAAAAAAAAAACTTGGCCCAAGCCCTCCTCATTGCCGCCCACCCTATGACCCAAAACCACACTCCATCTAAAAATTTCACTTTCCCAGGGATTCTTATGATTACATTTTTTCATGTGGGTTTATAAAACCCATTCATTAACCCATTCCCACACTATGATATCATCACAGAAAGAACAAAAATGTTCCCTCCCCTCTCTTCACTTTTGTCGAACCAACAGCACCAAAATCCACCATAATTTTTTTTACCATTCCAAATCACTACAATACACTTCCACAACCACCTACATTAATCCTACATTAACCATTATCATCATTATAAGAGAAAGCACCATGCAAGAATTTTTCTAAAATCTTGATTTTATTAGTTCTTGAAGTTTTTGATTGAAGAAAAAGGGTAAGGATTGAAGATTAAGGGTAACACAATGCTTGGTGTGCTAGAAAAATCATAAAGTTTGGTAATTAAGGGTGTGTTCGGGTTCGGCTAACACCAAGGAACAAGGAGGGATTCGTGTCGATTATTTTCTTGCTAATTACTAGTGATTGTGAGCCCTCTAAAACCCTATTTGATATTTCTTTTTATGAATAATGCCTATGTTTATATTTTTATATATTTTGGAATCTACTAGAATGATGTTAATTTGGTTTTTGAGATGTTGAATAATTGTGGTTATGATAGAGGATGGAGATAGGCTAGTTAAGTGTATTTGTGAAGTTGTGGTGTGGTGAAAATAGCGTTTGGTTAAGGTTTGAAACGGGTTATTTTATGCAGAAAAGTACAGCCCACTTTTTCATGTCATAAAAATGATAAAGTTAAAGTTTTGTCCAAGATTATGGTAGAGCTTGTCAAGACGATCGTTTCCATATATGGATCGCCTTGTAACTCTTAAAAACGAAGTTTTTACGGTGATATGAAACTAGGAAAAATTTTGTTAAAATTTCAGTTTTTGGGTATAAATGGTTGCTGACAGAATTTTGAAGGGGTATTTTCGTAACTTTCTAGTCTGTTTTGGGCTTCGGCCAAAACACGAAAGTTGTTCGGGCCGTTTTACTGCCTCGCGAGGTCGGTTGAGCCTAAAATCAAGTAAAAATAGGTCTAAAAGCTAAGGCAAAACCTGGGTTTTTCATTTTGTACAAACTGCATCAGACCTGATGCAGGGGCGTTTTCGTCCATTTCTGTAGATTTTCGGGTCTCGGCCAAAACTAAAAAGTTGTCCGGAACGTCGTTTTACGTCAAGGTACTTTAGAGTCCGAGATGTGAAAATGTGTTCTAATGGGTCGTTTTTGAAACGGGTCAGAATTTGCAAAAATATAATAAAAGTTAAAAACTTGTAAAAAATGGGTTGGTTGCTGAATTTTAATAAAAATTGGGAATTAGAGCGTTTTGGAGTATGTTTGAGCTTATGAAATGTTAACGGAAATAATTGGGCGATATATATATTATTGGGTACGTTTCGGTTACATCTAAAAATAGTAAGTCCATAAATAGAAACTTTATATACGTAATTATGTATATAATCATAAGTTAATCAAGGAAATATGGATAAGTATATATATATTATTGGCGTGTCGGGAGTTGTCGGAAACTTAACATTCTATTAATCGGTAATTAATATCTTATCATAATCGGACTTTCTAAAAATAGAAACTTTTCTAAAATAGTAACCTGCCAAAAATAGAAACTTTTCGCAAAAGCCGTAATGAATTTTATACGAGAGATATACAATTTTTGATAAGCGTCTTAATTAATAAAACTCTTAGGGGAGTTCATGTGGATTTCAATAATATGTAATTATTTATATCTATATTCTATATATATATTTATATATATATATATTTATATATATATATTATATTATATATATATATATATATATTTATATATATATGGGTGTGGTGTGTGTGTGTGTGTGTGGTGTGTTCGCTACTGTGTGTGTGTGTGTAGTTAATATATTTATTTACTTATGCATATATTCATGATTTACACTCGATCCTTTATTTCTACTGATCCACGGACCAATATTACTATTGCGCGTGGTTGTGGGCATATCATTATTGTTCGTTTGTTGTTGAATTTATTATCCGAAACTTGACTAAGGTGAGTTCATAGCCTCGCCTTTAAACTTTTAAATTGAATTTATAAACCCCGCGAGGGAGATACATGCTTGTTTTATAAACTGAACACAAGAAATTTTATGGTATGCTGGACCTGAATATGAGATTAATTGCATGAGTAGCTATTGCCAAAAGACCCTAACATCATGAACTGTTAATTGCTTATAATGGGTGAGCGCTAGTACAAATAAATAGATGTATTGGGTTTGACAGCCCTGTCAGGGGTTTGAATTCGAATCCTTTTCGAATGCACATAGTCAAACGGAAAATTTGTATTAGAATATAGGTTATTAGGCCATATTACATAGTTATGGGCAACATGATTTAACATATAGATATGTGTTAAGTTAAGGCTCGGTGTCATGAGCTCATTGCAATAGAAACGTGATTAATGGCTTGTCCGTACAACAAGTCACTCGATGAACTAAACTTGTGTTCCTTTTTATCTCTTCCCCCCCCCCCGTACAAACTTATAATGGATTCACTCAACATTTTGTTGACTTTTTAAGCATGTTTTATCTCAGGTAACCAAGGGTGATGGATGCTGTGTACGAGGAGTCTGCGCTAAAGTTTTAAAGAACTTGTATTTTGTTCCATTTTATCAAACTAATCTTCCATGTTTTGGAAAACTTATGTTATGAATTTGGTAACGATCCTGTGGGGCGTATGTTTAATTACTCTGAATTTTCTTTAAATGGAACAATATTTTAAAACGCCTCTTTTCGAGTCGTTTTCTATATCCTTGTGCAATTGTACTATGAATTAACACCTAATGTTGTATGTTCCGCTGCGTTGAAAATTTTAGGGGTGTTAAAACAACAATTCTAGCTTCTAATGATTCTAAGCCTAATTGATAACCTATAATATCTAGGTTAGATTTTTTAAGAGCATCACGCTGTTGATCATACTGTTTTTGAAGAGTTTCATATGATTTTAAGCAATCTTTAGAGCAAGTATATACCTCAGAGTCTAAACTTGATGAACTGAATGAACCTAAAGACAAATGGGTCATTAGAGCAAAGTCAGTGGGTCCTTCTTCAGCCTGAAAGCTTCAATCATAACCACCTATTCCATCTTGAACAGCCAAGGCATTTGCGGGAGTCTCTACTGGTACAATCCTTCTTGGAGCATCTCCATTTCTATTCCCCTGATTCCTTGATGCCCTGCTTTCTCTAGCAAAGTGACCTCTCCTGTATCAGTTGTAACATTCAACCTTTGTCTTATCAAAGCCAACGGTTTCTTTGCCATTGAAATTCAGATTCCTTCCTGTATTATTTAAGAATCTCTTCACCCTTATAGTAAGCTAGCCACCTGCCATTTAAGATCCATCTCTTCCAGATCATTAGTATCAATCTGCTCCATATCTTCATTTTCCAACTATAGACTATTAGATTGATTGACAAAGAAGGAAAACATGACATCATCAACATAGGTTGAGGTAGAAGCTTGTCCCTTTGACCTAGCAGCAGGAACATCAAGAGCGGTATTGACTGCTTCATTAGTACTTCTAGTGTCATTTGAAGATATAAAAGCAACATTCTTAGAGTTTGTGCTTGAGCTTGATTGGCTTTTAATCTCAGCTTTATACACCTTCAAGTTGTTGTACAAATCGTCCATGCTCAGCCCATCTAGATCAGCTTTGTTACGCATGATCAAGGCAATATTGTTCCAAGCTGATGGTAGACTTCTTAGCAACTTAAGATTTGCATCTTCCTGGGAGATAACTTCACCATGAATTTCCAATTGGCTGATGAGTTTCTGAAACCTATCATAGGTTTTATCCAGTCCTTTAGATCTTGATGTAGTAAAATTCTCATATTGCTGCTTCAGAATGGTCTTCTGCATTTTCTTTGATTCTTTGTTGCCTCCAAACCTGGTCTTGATAGCTTCCCATAGGGTCTTTGCATCCTTGATTCCATGAAACTTCAATAGGTGCTCATCAGGAATGGCCAACAACAAAGTGCTTTTTGCTTTCAATTCATTCTTTCTTGCTAGCTTTTGTTCAGCAGTTTTGGGAGGAATGGGACCTTCAGTACTAGCTGATGCAATAGCAGGTGCATCACCATTCATAATAACCTCCCAAAGAGCATAATTAGTGTGAGTAAGATATTGCTCCATTCTCATGCTCCATAGATCATAGTCTCGATTTACGACTAACTACTGAGGACATTCCAGAAGCTTGGTACTCTTTGAAAGATATGCTTACCATCAGCAACCGATGGACAAAGGCGAAAGAACCATTCAGCATAGAAGATATGTTACGCGCTTGCGTGATAGACTTTGAAAATGGTTGGGATAGACACCTACCACTAATTGAGTTCTCATACAACAATAGTTATCATCCTAGCATTAAATCTGCACCATTTGAGGCATTTTATGGTCGTAAGTGTCAATCACCTGTTTGTCGGGCCGATGTCAAAGATGTTCAGCTCACCGATCCAGAAATTATTCATGAGACTACCGAGAAGATCATTTAAATCAAGAGCCAAATTCAAGCCGCTCGTGATCGCCAGAAGAGTTAAGCTGATGTGAGGCGTAAGCCTTTTAGAATTTCATAGGCAACCAAGTAAGTTAAAGGTATCACCTTGGAAAGAGGTTATCCGTTTTGGCAAACGGGGGAAGTTGAACCCAAGGTATATTGGACCTTTCAAGGTGTTAGCCAAAATTGGAACCGTTTCTTATAGACTCGAACTTCCTCAACAATTAAGCAGGGTTCATAGCAAGTTGTCACGTAAT
Organism: Tanacetum coccineum; assembly: GCA_026074375.1. Lineage (NCBI taxonomy): Eukaryota > Viridiplantae > Streptophyta > Magnoliopsida > Asterales > Asteraceae > Tanacetum > Tanacetum coccineum. The sequence goes on from BQNB010024213.1 coordinate 6,269, forward strand.
CTTAATTGAAGCAAATATTTCATCCGACAGCCGTTGCAATTCCGTTGATGAAATACCATTGAATGATAAGCTTCACTTGTTTGAAGAACCAGTGGAATCATGGATTGTAAAGTCAAGCGTTAAAGCAACAGATTGTATCCCAATATCAAAGTTATCGATGAACTCTAAAGATGATCCTGATTTCACATGGAACGATAAGATCAATTACGAAAGAAGTATCCGCATCTCTTCACAAAAAATGCACCCTCGACAAGTTCTGCATCTTGAGCCTTGCGGACAAGACGAGGGAAGACTGTATAAATCTGTTATTTTAGGTCATTTTACGACTCAATACTTGCCATTATTTATTTTTAGGGTTTTACCCTTTTGCTTTTAATTTTTGTCGTTTAGTTAAATCGCGTAAACTAAAAATCAACATTCAACGTAAACGGACATCAAACAAGTAAAATTTTATGTCAAGCAAGTGTTATATATTTATTACGAGGATAATTTATAACTTTTCATGTTTTATTTTTATTGGTTACGTAAAACGTCTACGTTTCGCAATAAAATACATTTAGGCATACACGGAAGCACCTATATCTATACCTCAACAAATACTCACTATTATATCCCATAGCCCAAAAATAAAATCATTTTTTTCCCTACCTATAAGCCTTAGGTCCAGATAAATCATGTTATAAACACAAGGATAAATCAAACTTCCCACTAGTATCACCATTCTAGTTAATAACCAACACAAGAGTACCTTAAATCCCAACTTTCAATAAATTGACACATAAACCTTGTCCTCCCTCCCCTTTTAACAGTTCCCTCATCCTAGGGAGGAAGAGAACACCTTACAAGTTTGTATCTTAACCACTCTAACACATGGTTTTATTCAGGTTTTATTAGAAATGACATTTACTATAGAAAAGAAAGTCCTAATTAATTAATTAAACACACACTCTTTAATTGTAAGCAAACTTTCCATTTCTCTCTTGTTTTCTCTTCTACAACCCACGGCTCACAAATAGAAACTAGGGTTTCCATAGTTTTTGATTTTACAAAGATACAAGCAAAACCTAGTGGTTATAGATAGAGTTTTAACTAAGGTGAATCCAAGGTATAGTGGAAGCTTGGGGTGCCAAAAAAGAATTTTTTTATTTTTTTTTAATTATTTTATTAGCAGGTTTTTTACAAGAAAATGTTAGGGTTTTTGCAAGGAAATAGGGTTATCTTGAAAGTAATTAGGGTAAATATTTGTGGTTGATTTGGTTATCATCTACATACATCTTCATTGAGGGATCTAAAGCAAAAACCCAAATCTTTCTAATTCATTTAAATTCATGCATATATACAGTGTTCTATTGTTAATCACCCTCAACGGTATATATTAAGAGTTAAAAAATAAAATAAGCTTGTACATAATTTACAAATACATATGTAACTATGATTGAATGAGGTTTAAAATGGCATGACAAAGATAATCCAAGTGTGATATAAGTTTATAAAGACACTTGATAAATTAATTGTTAAGATTTTACATATAAATTACATGACACAAATAGAATTTGAGGACACTTTTATTTGGACAAGAAAGAATGGACATGAACTTGAGGACCAAAAATATGCAAGACATGTGGTATACATTAATTTAGAGGACTTGTAAAAATTTAATCAGTTAAAGAGGTGACCAATACCACTGAAAGACGAAGCATTCCACCAGGAGTCCAAGGGAGGATCACTTTACATTACTAAGCATTAATCATTTGTAATGTACACTTTGTAAGGATTATGGTTATTCAATCAATGAAATCATTTATGTCTTATATTGTTGTTGCTATGAGTGGCTAAGCACCTTTAGTGCTGGCCTAACCATGTATTCACTATTGTTTATATGATCTATGTTTTCTTGTTTAATGAGAGTTTCATAGATATCCTTAAAGCCTATTTAAAGAATCCCTGTATAATGGTAGATGATAGATGGTGAAAAGGATCTTGTATATCCAAAAAGTAAAATGACCATTTGACCTGGATTAGCAGGGTACTAGATAGTTTGGTCCCCTATCCTATTGTAGGAAATTGACCATTTTTACTCACCATATCACATTAAACACTTAAAAAATGCAAGAACTCTTTCAGAGAGGGTTAGTAACCTTTAGGTTACTGAATCTTAAGGATAGTTGGGATTTAACTAATACGAGCTTGGATACCCTGCCCGTGTGATCATAGTGGGAATTTGGGGATCAGCAAACATAGAATATGAGTGACCTTAGTACCAACGCCGGTCTTTTTGATATTATAACTACTAATGAGAGCGGAGACGCGGCGAGTGAGGTAGGGGGGAGAGCAGGGGGGGCCGGAGAGAGGCACGGCGGCGGCGGCGAGCGGAGTGGTTTTGTAATTAAATGTGGCACAGGAAACATAATCATAATGATAATGAGATGGTTAGGCTAGCTCGCCTTTCTCTTTATTGTCTTCAAACTTATTTACTTTTTCATTTATTTTCTTAGTAATTTAAATCCCAAAACCTAGATAACTATTTTTCTAAACGTGACATCAATCAAATTAAAATGTATAAACCTTATCTCGTAGACTAACATCGGATTTACCAGAGACAAACTTGCATCACATAACATCGGGTTCTCACTTCCCTTATGCATGTAACGGTAGACGAGTTTTATAAATTTAAACTTGGCAAATAAATATTTAAAAGAATTTATGCATCAAGTTTTTGGCTCCGTTACCAAGGAGCTTTAGAAACATAGTTTTAGTTTAGCCTTCTTTTTCAAGCATGACTAGGAGTAGTAGCACAAAAGTATTCATCCCTTTTGCTAACCCCGAAAGAAAATTTCAGAATAGGAAAGATATCTCACCCATTGCAATCTATAACATTTATTCCTTCTATGAGTCTGAATCCTCAGAATCAGAATCTGAAGACATAAATGATATCGACATTGAAATGCTTACATTAGAGCAATATCTAGCTCAAAATTATAATAACACCGAAGTAGGAGTAAAGAGGCATGTGAATGAAAAGAATGTCTATTTTGAAATCAAGGACCAGCTTTTAAGGTATATACGCGATAATACTTCTCAAGACACAAAACTAAAGATTCATAGAACATTTACAAAGGATATTTGAGATCGCATAGTCTATTCAACATATCAGGAAGTATGAATGATGCTACTGAATCTTTCACATTAACGCTCCACGATAAACTGCAAGCGATGGTTGGGAAGAACTTCATCCGACATTCTTAAAACCTGGGACGAATTAAGAGAAGTCTTCATCCGAAGATTTTGCCCACCTTCCTTAACTTTTAAGCAAATAGAAGAAATTCATAATTATAAACAAAAAGAAAGTGAAACCCTATACCAGACGTAGGAAAGATTCATTAACCTTCTTTTTAAATGTCCGTTTCACGACTTAAATGATTATCAAAAGGTCAATACATTTTACAAAGGCTTAGGATTCCACACACGTCAAAGCTTGGATAGCCAAGGTTTAATCCCAGGATTAACTGCTATTGAAGCGCTAAACTTCATTCAGGAAAAGGCAAATCATTCTCATAGGTGGCACAACAAAGAAAGGAAGAATTCAAATAATTCTTTAAAGGCTATAACCGATAAACTAAAAAATTTAAACCAATACATGAGCGATTTTGGGGAAAACTTCCGTAAAATAAACTAAAAACCCAATAAAGGATCCCACCATGAAGAGGTAAAAAGTATAAGAGCAAAGGAAAATAATCAAGATCACCAAAGGATCACTAAACCCTTGAGTAACCTCAAGGAAACAATCGAACAATACCTTGAGGAATATCGTGAAAGACAAAATATTCTTGATAAATGGATAAAAGATTTTATGGAAAACACGAATAAAAATCTCCTAAGACATGAGTTAACTATTAAAACCCTCGAGAAAAAAGTTGTTCACTTCGCCCATGTTTTATCTAATAGTAAAGAGAAACACAACCCATCTGTCATAGAGGGGGCTCCCCAAACCTCGACTTCTATTCAACAAGAGTGTCCAACACCGAAGATAGAAACTTTGGCTGAAAAAGTAAAAAATGCATTATAGAGACTCAGGCCAACGAGGAAAAATTTCTAAAGAAACTAGAAAGCGAACATGTCAACACTACATTAGTAAAAGACATTCGAAAAACACTAGAATACACTTGACGGTTGCAAGAGCTGGTTTCCAACAAGATAAAAACAGAGCAAGTATCCATGGTAAAACTAAATGCCCGGTGCTCCTCAGTTTTACAAAATGAACTTCCTCCAAAAGAAAAGGATCCAAGAAGTTTCGTCTTACCATGCATCATTGGTACTACTACCATTAGCAATGCTCTTGTGGATTTAGGGGCAAGTATTAATGTAATGCCATTTTCCATGTTTACGCATTAGACTGGTGCCGCGCGCGGCGCGCGCGCGGAGTGCGCGAGCGTGTAGAGCCCGAGCAAAAGGCAGATAGATCAATGAAATCTCTAAAAGGGATAGTCGAAAATGTTCTAGTAAAAATCCATAAGTTTATCTTCCCGATTGACTTTGTTATTCTCGACATTGTTGAAGATAAAAAAAATTCCAATAATCTTGGGAAGACCCATGCTTGACACTGCACACGCTAGAATAGACGTATTTAGAGGAAAAATCTCATTGAAAGTTGGAAAGGAGCAAATTATCTTTAATGCTAACGAGGGAGCAACCCCGGTAACTATTTCTCCTGTCGTGTATTAACAACTGGAAGTTAATTGATATTTTGGGAGTACTCGAATAGTTTTAAGGAATTAAAAATGATAGAAGACATGACCGTGATAAGGGAATCATTCTCCAAACTAACAACTGTTGTCCAGGCATAAAGACCCTGGAGCTGCCCCTCCTTCCCCAAATAAAACTGCTATTAGAGATTGGAATCTGGATGAAGAATTTCAAGATCCTAACGATGACTTTTGTATTGGAATAGACAACATCACGACTATAGATGCTCTATGGGACAACTTAGACCCAGTAAATTTAACCAATAAGAAATTATCAAAACCAGAGTTTTTAAGTATAGGAAATAGAGTTCATAGAAACCACCCTTATAATCTTTAAATTATTTGTAAAATAGGGTTTGTTAACTTCTGTCATACCCTGAAAATTTCAGTTCACTATTTTAAACTTTTCCGATCATTATTTTTGACTTTTATAAAACGTATAACTTTGAATCTGTGCAGTTTACCGAGAAGTTAACCCGCATAAATCTAAAAAACATCATCGGACGTGTTCCGATTTTGGATTTTGATTAGTTTAGATATTATATGAGTTATTTTATCTTTTTTAAGTGTTTTGTAGTTTACGATTACTCCCGATATTTAATTTTAGGCTTTAACGTTTAAATTACGTTTTTTGCGTTTTTGACCTAACGGAATCTCAGAAACCCAAAATCTTTTCGTCTAAACTTTAGTTATCGTCCATCTCATGTTCTTAAGCCAAATATTTCATTCATGCCCCTCCTCTTGATCATTTTGGATGCCTAAACACAAACAAAATAGCCTTAAGTCCTAAATTAAATCCTAGAGCATCTTTTTGAATTTCCCATGCATGTGTACATGAAAAGACACATGAGAATGTCATTCTCATAACACAAAACCATATGTTAGGCATAAGCATGTGATCCCTTGGTCACATATACTCCCTTTGACTTGAAAATTCAAAATCATGACATAAGACCTGGACCATGGTTAACAAAAAAATGTTTTGGTTCCCTCCCTTGGCCTAGTTTCGGCCAAACCCACACACACACTTTTGGTGTATGTTGGTCACATGGACACTATAATACACACCCTTAACCTAATGTGTTCCTACAACTAGTATACAAACCCTAAACCTTACCTTGGCCTATAAATACCAACACATATCACTACTTAGGGTTTCATATCATGTCAAAGTCACCAACAAAAGTTTTTCTCTCCCTTTTCCTCCTTTGAAGCTCACGGCCAATAACACCCTTATTAGGGTTTCCATATCTTTGACTTCTTGCATAATCCAAACATTTTAGGTTCATTTCTAAGGTTACCTAAGGTGTTTGCAAGTATTGATTCTTTGGTTTAAAGGTTTTCTTCAAGATTCAAGTTAGGGTTTCAAGATTTGTTGTTGGGTTTTTATAGATCTATTATTTTGGGGTATAGATCTAGTGATTTTCTTTTTGTTATTCATTCTTGTAAGTATCTTGAATCTTTCTTTGTGGTTTTTCTTATGTTCTTCTTATATGTTCCAGGTCCATACATCCATATGTTGTGTTTTAATTTTTGAAAGATTATAAAACAAGATTTTATAAATAATGATGTTCCATTTGTTTCCCTAGTTAAATATTATGTTCTTGGTGAGATGAGAGTGGGATGAGTGTTGCAACAATAGAAATGAAGGGATTAGGTTAGATTTAGGTGTGGTTTTGTTGTGGATTAGTTGTGAATGGAGATTAGGCAAGATTAGGCACTATTGTGAAGTTTGGGTGGATTTTGGTTGCATTTTCAATAAAAAGTGCTTGCTGATCCAAATTTGTTTTGAGGTTTTGGTCGACCTAAAAATGTTTTCATTAGGCGTAAAAGTAGTTTTTGGAGAGCTCGTTTCGAATAGATAGTTTTTCATATATCGCACATTAAAATTGGATTTAAAACGGCCAAGTTATGGCCAAATGAAACTTGAAACATTTTTCGACAAAACCGAATGAATAGTTGCTGATGTGAATAGTAAAATGAGTTTTCGGACACTTTCGGACATTTTTGAACTTTCTAAACACTAGCGAAACATATAGTAACACATACCTATTGATTAGTATCATTTAAAAACGTCATTAACATATTTTAGGAAAAACGATAAAGTTATTAAAAATAGTAAGTTTGGTAAAAATTTAGCGGATCGGACTTGAAAGTTAAGTGATTTAGGTTAGTTAGTGCGTTTTGAAAATATGAAAACTTAATAAATATAGGGGACGGTATTAACGTCCCGAAACTAAAAACTTTCCTAAAATAGAAACTTTCTAAAAATAGTAATTTTTGGTTAAACGCCGAAACTGAACGAAAAACTATGTGATTTCATTTCATCATGTTTTGTTAAACAAACTAAAGCAAACACACATGGATGTCTTTCGGTGATGAACATATTGTGCAATTCTTGGCATACTTTCTGTGTTTTCTAAGACGCGTTATTATTCTAGGTCGCGGCTAGATTTCTATATCATCTTTTACTTGCGTGATTATCATTTGCTCATTTTGCTAAGGTGAGTTCATAGCCCCACGTTTTACTACTTTTACTTTACTGTTTTGGGGTGAGAAACATTGCTTGCTTTTAAACTATGGACACAGTTACTTTACGTTGCCTTTTCCTGATTACGTGTTGCCTAAGTAGCGAATAGACCACTAATGCCCGAATTATCATGAACCGTTAATTTCTTAACCGACCGTACTGGTTAAGTGAGCGCGAGTGTTATAAATAGATCTATTGGGAGTAGTTATCCCTATCCGGGTAAGTAGCGCTTACTAGTTTCGGAGCACCCAAACAAACGGATATATACCATGTCGGAATGTCAATAGGTGATCTTGGTCAGATACCTTTAGGGCGAGGAATACTATTTGGCATATAAAATGCTTCCTTTTAAATTGAGATTTGGTGTCATGAGCTTAGTGCAACAGTAAATACATTCTTTTTATGTGAAGTTGTATCTGTTATAACTGTCACATGCGTACTGTGAACTTGTTGGCCATTTTAATACTAAACTTAAACCTATGAATTCACTCAACTTTATGTTGACCGTTTTAGCATGTTTTTCTCAGGTGCTTAGCTGTGGATGTCTTTGCTTGATATATGGTGTTGCTATGCATTGGGCCGATTTTCAAGAAATGCTATTATCTATTGTTTAAACATCGTTGTCAATTTCTAAAACTTTTATTCGCTTCCGCATATTATCTTTAAACTTACGTCAAACTTTAACTATTTTAATTAATGCAACGATGTTGGATTTTTAAACGTACCCTTGAGGTCGTTCTTTATATCTTGTGTGATGTATATTATGATGTCACGCCCCCGAACACGTATATTCTGTCCAGGCCCCGTTTGGGGGTGTGACATTTCATTAGGAAACGAATGAGTTACGACCCTGATAAGTCGGGTGAACACTTTGTTTCAAAAACTGTTTTGGACTTTCTATTTATAAACACTTGGAAAACTTGTTTTAAATCACATTTATTACTTGGAAAACCTTATACACAATTATATATAGGTGATAAAGGTTTATAAATCTCATATGCATATAGTTCATATCATATTGTAAACCGAAAGCGCCTTATTATTAAATTAGGTCGCGGTTATGATACTTTGACATTTTTGCGTTCGTACTACTACCGTATCACCTAATTACCTGAGGTGAGTTTCATAGCCCCACTTTTACTTAATACTTGATTTGAAAATACTTTGAGGTGAGAATACATTGCTCGCTTTACTTGTGAACACAAGTACTTTAAACTTTTACGTATTGCCTAAGTTACCCTATTGCCAAGAAGTCCCCACTATCATGAACCGTTAATTTCTTTGTGTAAGCACAAATGATGTGGATAGATATATTGGGGTTGACACCTTTATCCAGGTTCTGGTTTCTCACAAAGCCAGCGGGCGCATTTCGTTTGAGGAGTACTTAGGTTTGTTGGTAAAACATCAAATTTTAGGGCAAACTTGTAACAACTTGAACTTTAGTTATGGCTTCGGTGTCATGAGCTTAGTGTAATAGTAATATTTTTTTGTGATATTGTATGTGTTATAATAGTCACACACTTGACAATCTTGTGGTTCACACTGATATTTTACTTAAACCTATGAACTCACCAACTTTATGTTGACGTTTTAAGCATGTATTCTCAGGTTCTAAATTGCATTATCTCAGATTAACTTGGAGCATTTCACTTGAGTCTTTTGCAGTCACCTCATCATGATGATTTTATGTATTACTATAACGTTTGATGTAAACTTAAAACTCCTTATATTTGTGTCGTATCAAAACATGTCTTTGTTAAACCTTATTTATTTAATTGAATGTGTATTTTTCAAACGAATCATATAGAGGTTGTTCAATATAACTTGTGACTTTGTGCTATGAACGTCAAGCCCTCGGTTACCTTCCGCTGTGATATTTTGGGGGTGTGACTGTAGCAAAGGAAAAATCCGCGTTTTTTTTAAATTTTAGAAAATTTATCTTTGTTTAAATTTCCAGAATTTTTGATTTTCCAGATTTTTACAGAAAACCACGATTACATTAGTACAAATATTCTATCTTTATTATTTTATTAGGATTTTAGTTTATGATTATACCGGGTTGTATATTATTTACCGTCGATTTTATGCGGGTATAGTTGTTTTTGTCTTTGATTTTTAGGTTATATTAGATAAGGAGAGTTCAGAAGTTCTTAGGATTTTACTTGGACGATTCTTGGATGAAGATTTAGCCGTTTTATCTCATTTCTTCTCTGATATTGAGCAAACCAGGGGAGTACTAGTTTCTTTCGTCTTTCATTTATTTTTCCTTTCTCGTTTTTCAAGTACTTTTAGAACATTGGGGACAATGTTTGATTTAAGTGTAGGGAGGGTAATGAAAGTCTTAGAAACTATCTTTTCGTTTGCATTTTATTTGTCTTTAAAATGATGTGTAATATACTGAAACATAGTTTAGGACGGTAATTTTGACTCAAATTAAAAAAAACTTTATGGCATATATCGGTGAAACTGTAGTATTAGAAGCGTCCCAAAAATGTAAGGTTCGCCTCTAGATCTTTAGGAATAAAAGCATTCATCTTTAATGCTTATGAGTGTGTACTGGTAGTATATTAGATTTTAGAACTTGCTTTAGTGATGCATCCTGAGACTGCTAGTGAGATCGCATTCGTGTGATTAGGATTTACTAAGTGATAAGAGGCATTAGGATAACCCTTGTTTTTAGCATGCGTTTGTTATATTTATGATTATCTCATTGGTCATATAATTGCCCCTACACCTTTTCTATGCAGTCATTTTTAGTGCAAGATACCCCTAGTACACCCCTTTGAGCCTATCTTTTTCGCGGTTCTCGTGATTTTTTGGTGAATTCTAGATTATTATTAAAGAGCTTTGTTTACACCCCACTAAAATGTTACACCCAAATTGCCTTAGCCCCCTTTTGTATGTACTATTTTTAGTACGTTATTGTGAACACAATTGTTTAACCCTAGTTGATTGTTTGCTTGATTACATGGTTGCTAAGTCGAGTCATTTATTAGTGTATACAGTTTTGGGACGGTTAAGAATCATGGTAGTTTTTTATTTTATGGAGAAATGGGGAAGAAATTCAATTTATTACCTTCATACGTGCTTAATATACTCAATATTTATTGATCCTTCTAATATGGGTCATTAGTTAGTTTATTATTGAGTTATATAAAAACTCAAGTGTAGGGATGTCAATATAAATCCCGAGTCATGTATATTATTATTTCATTTTTCGTAAATCAATGATGGCAGGGAAAAAGAGTATATAAAAAAGAGAAAAAGAGGAAAAAATGATAGAATATACGGATTCCATCATGCTTACGTTTAAGTCAAGAAAGAGTCAAGAAGACAAAAGAAAGAGTTTGATGTATAGTTTTGTACGATTATTAGAGTTTTGTTGAGTCTTGGCTTAGCAACGCTTTTTACGTGTGATCTTGTGAATAATTGACTTGTCACCAGTAAAATATCCCCCACTATCCCTTACCGTATTTTCCATACCCTACACCTAACGTTACAACCCTTGTAAAGACCTCTTTGATAGTATTTTCTAGGTGCTTACGCCAAAGTGGTGGAGGTTTGATCCTTTATCAAGCTTATGGTAATCTATATGCTATGCAAGGTAGTGAGTGTTATTTTCCCGTTTCCAGTATTGTTATATTCATTATACACCCGAGTGAAAGAGAGAATCCAAACACTTATGTGAGGCGCTAGTATATGATTTCCGTGCTTTTATTACAAGGTTGATCCGGTAGTGCCATAAATTATCTTTACTTAGTAAAGTTAAATGCTCCCGACTTTGCTATTTACTTGGTAGAAAATCTCATTTGCTTGAGGACAATAAAATCCCAAGTGTAGAGATATTTGATGAGGTGTCATTATATACATTTTTTCAGGGTTATTTAACTCCCTAAAATCATGCATATATGCTCTATTATTACACTAAATCCTTTCTTTTTGTGTAATTAGCATTTGGGAAGCACTTGGACAGAATGCACGTGACTTGGGCTCGATTTGGGAAGAAACAAGGCAAAAACACAACTTTTCAAGCTCGCAACCACCTTCTGGACGGCGTCGCCAGTTGTGCCTAGAAAGTAAAGTTTTAGAGACGACATAACCAGAAAATCGTGAGGCCGTCACAATTACAAGGTGACGACGTCACAAGCAATCCTAACGGCATCAACACATGTCGCCCAAAGAGACCCTAAGAAGATTCGACGGGGTGACGGCGTCACAAAACCCTAGTGACGCCGTCAGAGCCCAATGTCTATATATACAATCCCTTTTCATAATGCGTGTGTAGAATTTTGGAGAGCCATAGTGCAACCATTATAGATGATTTTTAGGGCTTTTTATGCCCCTTGTACTTACTCACATTTTGGTTTGAATTTAAGTAATTCAATCTTTAATCATTCAAATATGTCTATGTGTTTGATGATTAATTGATTTTCTTTTCTTCTTGTTAACATGTTAGGCTAAACTTATATGTGTTTGCTTGTTAGATATTAGAAAAAGACTCGGTCACCCCGTGTATTTTACCGTTTATTGTTGCTCGTAGTTAAGTAGTTAATATATAATGTTTAGTAATGGCCCGAGTATTAAACCCAACGTGTTAGCCCTTTACCAAGGCCTTAAGCCGGTTTCATTGTAACTATATAAGCCTCTTCCATGCCATGATGGAGGTGGGTTAAGTCAATTTTCATTTATTCAAGTTCATCTTTCTTTCACTAGAATGTTTTCTCTTAATTTCCCTCTCCCTAAAACTTGGGCTTAACCCACTAGTCATTCAATTTTGAGATATAGGAGTTATGATTTCCAACATCTTACAATCAGAGCCAATGGGATGATTAGCTAGATTGTGTGTGCGTTTTCTTGGTTAGTTTAGATCAAAAGTTTGGTTTTTGAAGGTTTATAGTCTTGTTCTTGGTTTTCTTTGATCTTGACGTTTGTGATGTTAAAGTTCATGTTTTTATAGTTGCTATAGCCTTCTAGTACCAAGTTGTGCAAAAGAAACCAGGCAAAAATGTTCAAAACAATGATTTTTAGGTGTTTTTAGGTGAAAAACCAAGTTTTTCATTCTAGCGAGTTAGATCACTGTTCGCAGTTCTTCGTAGCGAGTTAAGTTACTGTACTGGCGAGTTGTCAGAATAGTACATTGTGTGTCAGTAAGTACAGTGTCAGCGAGTTGTCGTCTTGTGTAGGTAGCGAGTTAAGTCCAGCGAGTTATCTTCTCTTGCAGGTAGCGAGTTGGATCTAGCGACTTACATGTAGCGAGTTGGATACTAGCGAGTTAAGCATAGCGAGTTACAGGTTTTTGAAGATCTTTTTCTAGCGACTTGTGAACAGGAACTATGTCAATTTAATTTCTGGCCAGCGAGTTGTCTACTCTCTTCCAGCGAGTTAAGCATAGCGAGTTACATGTTTTTGAAGATCTTTTTCTAGCGACTTGTGAACAGGAACTATGTCAATTTAATTTTTGGCCAGCGAGTTGTCTACTCTCTTCCAGCGAGTTAAGCATAGCTTTTGATGAAAGGATAAAGTCATAGCCCTACGGTCATGCCAACTAAATATTACATGAGAAGAATTACACTACCCATGACTTAGAAGTTGGAGTTGTAGTGTTTGCTCTCAAAATGTAGAGACATTATTTGTACGACACGAAATTCGTTATGTTCATTGATCATAAGAGTTTGCAACATATTCTAGATCAGAAAGAGTTAAACATGAGATAACGTAGATGGTTAGAGCTGTTGAGCGATTACGACTGTGAGATTCATTATCATCTGAGAAAGGAGAACGTGGTGGCGGATGCCTTGATCCGAAAGAAACGGATTAAGCCACTATGAGTTTGAGCTTTGGTTATGAAGATTGGTCTGAACCTTCATGTACAAATTTTAAACGCTTAAGTTGAAGCGAGAAAAGAGGAGAATTTTGGAACCGAAGATCTGTGTGGTATAATTAAGAAGCTAGAGCAACGTACTGATGGAACATTATGCTTGAATGGGAGAAGTTGGATACCTTGTCGAGGTAACTTAAGAGAGTTGATTATACATTAATCGTATAAGTCAAAATATTCAATTCATCCTGGATCGGACAAGATGTACCAAGATTTAAAGAAACTGTATAGGTGGCCGAATATGAAAGTAGAAATTTCCACCTACGTCAGTAAATGTTTGAGATGTGCCAAAGTCAAGGCCGAATGCTAAAAACCATCCGGTTTGTTGGTTCAACCTGTGATCCTAGTGTGGAAGTGGGAAAACATTACTATGGATTTCGTTACTAAGTTACCAAAGACATCAACTGGTCAAGATACAATTTGGGTAATTGTTGACCGACTCACGAAATCCGCTCATTTCTTACCAATGAAGGAAACTGACTCAATGGAGAAGTTGACGAGACAATACTTGAAGGAAGTAGTCTCGAGGCATGGAGTGCCGGTTTCAATTATTTCTGATCGAGACAGTAAATTTACATCTCATTTCTGGCAATCGCTGAACAAAGCCCTAGGTACTCAATTGGATATGAGTACGGCTTACCATCCACAGACTGATGGTCAAAGTGAAAGAACCATCCAAACTTTGGAGGACATGCTGCGTGCTTGTGTGATTGATTTTGGGAAAGGTTGGGATAGACACCTACCTTTGGTGGAGTTTTCTTACAACAACAGTTATCACACTAGTATCAAAGCTGCACCGTTTGAAGCTCTCTATGGCCGAAAATGTCGATCGCCTATTTGTTGGGCTGAGGTTGGAGACGCTCAGCTCACTGGTCCGGAAATTGTTCATGAAACAACTAAGAAGATCATTCAGATCAAGAAGCGTATTCAAGCTGCACGAGATAGACAGAAGAGCTACGCCGATAGGAGACGTAAGCCATTGGAATTTGAGGTTGGAGATAAGGTTATGTTGAAGGTATCGCCATGGAAAGGGGTGATACGTTTCGGCAAACGGGGGAAGCTGAACCCTCGCTATATTGGACCTTTCAAGATTCTTGCTAAAGTGGGAACGCTTGCTTATCGACTTGAACTCCCAGAGCAATTAAGCCGAGTTCATAGCACTTTTCATGTTTCCAATTTGAAGAAGTGTTTCGTAGACGAACCACTAGCTATTCCGTTGGATGAGATCCAGATTAACGACAAGCTTAATTTCATTGAAAGAATCTGTTAGCCTCAATTTATAGAGTCGAAAAAGGAAGTTCGGTCACTCTACGATGGAGCTTCGGTCTTTAATTAGTTAATGTTGTAATAGAATATTATCGGGAATCGGGCTCGATAGATAATCTAATATTGTATATGTTTTGGGTTTAATCCCAAGCAAAACCCGAGCCCGGGTCCTAGTTAAATATTCCGCGCGTCACTTTTAAGTGTCGGGGTATATAAGGAACTTTTCCAGTTGGAAAAGTTAGTTGTTCAAAATATCTAAATAATATATTTTCTCTTTTCTCTCTAACCTCTCTTTAGTCTCTCTCTCTAGAACAACTATTTCTCTTTCCTTTCTAGTTCTAATTCGTGTTTGATTCTATGAAGTGAAGTGTTAACGGGTTCCTACAATTGGCATCAGAGCCTAAGTGGATTCGTGATTCATTTGTGTGGTTAGACAAGCTCAAATTTTTAGTTACTTTTTGTTCTTGGTTCAAAAAGTCAAACCCAGATCTTTATGCTTAAATGTGTGAATGTTTATGTTATTAAGCAAGATCGGGACATAAGGTAGCTAATTGTGCAAGAGAAATCAAGTTAAAAGGTCAAAAAGGGTGATTATTAGACGATTTTTTTTTAGCGTTTTTGGTCAAAAAAAAAAAACGAACCCCAAAAACCCTAAATCTTTTCGAATAAACTTTAGTATGTACATCTCGTTTCATAAGTCAAAATATCTTACATCTCGTGTTCTTGTTCTGTGTTAAATTATTTCGTCACTAAAAAGTAAATTTAACCAAGGTTAGATATTATGAAGGTATATTTATAGTTACTATTTAGCATTGAAAATTTAAAATCCCCATATGAAAACCAGCTAAAAAGGTAGTTTGTATGAACTTTAAAATTTATTTAAGCCATATTATAACAATTGCTTAGATATTAACGATATATATTTATCTTTGAAACTTAGAGTATTAAGAGAAATTATGTATGTAAAAATGCTACACGGATTGATATACTTAATCAAATTATAAATCTAAACTCTTTTCATAATACTTATATGACGCATAGAATAATGTTGAGCATCTCAGTAACAATTTCTTCAGCATAAAGCATAAAGAAATATTTCAAAACTAAAGTTAATTAAAAGTTATATGTGATCGAAAGTGTAAACAAAAGATCAGATTTATTGGCTTACTTATCAATTGAAAATAATATATTATAAGGCAAATGGCACAAAAAGGTACCCAACTTTAGGGTCATTTTCAATCAAGGTATAAAACTTTTTTTCTTGCATAAAAAGGCACCTATATTTTTTGACCAATTAGGGTTTTTTCGTTAAATATTTACCTATCATCCGTTAAATTTTACATTTTAAGTCTATCGGCCGCTACAACCACCACCAATCATCGTCGCCACCACCAATCTGCTGTTGGTAATCGGCCTCTCCTTGCGAGCGGGTTTTGACACATATCCAACAAGTAAGAGGTTCGGATCCCTAGTTGAAGACCTTTTTTTCTGGCAAGCTTCTATGTCGACAAAATGACACGCATAATTGCTCAATGTGTATGAATCTTTGTAAATTAATGTGTGTCGAAGGCTGTACATGTGTATCAATATAATTAACCTTTATATGTATTAGTTAATGTTCTATTATTGTAACTATATGTACACATGTATAGGTTGGAATTTTATGGTTTAAATAGTTAACATGGTCTATCAATCTATTATTTTAGTTATGAATGGTTGTAGTGATGGTGGTGGGGAGGCTTTGGAGAGATTTAATAAACTAGTAAACCATTTATTACGAGTACGCAACGGATGGATCTAGTTTGATATCAAAGATTAACACACGTATAAGGTAAGAAATACTAACTGTTATGTTGACAATAGTCAATAAACAAGAATCTTGATCTTGAATCTTAGTGATTAAGTTACCACCTCTACGGTTGCTCACACAATACGTCAAACAAATATGCCAAAATGGAAGTCTTTACTTCACGTCTCTCAAACACCAAGTGTATACCTCTTAGTTTCTTGAACCGAAAACCAAACAACCCTTGTATGCCTTGAACTAAAAATCAGAAACCCAAATAAGGGTTTTACCGAATTCGGTAAAGAAATAAAACTAAGAAACCGAAACCCTAAGTTGGGTTTTATATGTTGTCAAACTAGGAGAACTAGTAAACCTAAAATCCTTGAAGTGGGTTTGTATGTTGTCGATCTAGGGAGAACAAGAAAACCGAAAACCCTTTTAGGATTTTAATCAAAAATCACAGGGAGAGAAAAAAACCGAAAACCCTTTAGGTTTTAGGTTCGATCGGTTTATGAAGAAAACGGAGGAGCACCAAAATCTTATTAGGTGATTTTAGGTTTTGTGAATGAATGAATTGTGAGCTATGGGTGAGTGTTTATATAGTCACCTAACCCTAGCCCTAGATGAACTAGGAAACCTCCAATCCTTCTTACAATATACCTCTTATTCCTCTATCAACTAAAATTGATTCCCAAAAGCCTTCCAACACCTCATATGGGTCCGCCAAACTTGGACACCCATAAGGCTTGGGTTTTGTCAAATTTAGTCCTTTCGTTTTTCATTTAAATACCCGTTTAAGTTAGTTATGAAATAGAAACAATAACTAACGGTCATTTAAAACATTTCGTGAAGTATATTACTGTATTATATAATAAATGTACTCTTCGTGTCTTAACGTGTGTGCCCCCAATAGGCTCACGTATTTCTTGTCGTATAACATGCACATCCAACTACCACATTCCAACAGCTCCCACTTGGGAGTTGGAGTATCATACTACATTTATACCAACAATAGAAATGTCTAGCAACACTCTATTATCATAAACTAGAAATACCTAAGATGATGTTCCAGAACATTCTCAGGTATAATGCATAATGTATTCTTTTATTAGCATCCCTTTGTTATAGATAACCAGTTAACCTAAATATGGAACCTAACTTAATCCATATAGTTTAACTATTTAGTTTCTCGTTATAGAAGTTAATTCAGATATACCAAATGTAATTCATAGGAAAAAAAAAAATCATCTTGAATTATCCTTATAGGGTACGGCATACAATTATTCATAATTCCGGGAGAGGGGGGGGGGGGGCCGGGGCGGGGGGGCCCAGGTCTCATTCTAACATATCAAGAGTAGGAACAAAATTTTTTTTTTTGACTACAAGTGTTGTGATGCTGCGTCACATCATTTCCAAGCAATAGCCTTTATAACTACATTTTCAGTAGCATTGACTATACTTAAAAAGTGATATCCACACATGCAGAACTTGTTTGTATCTCAAGTCTAAGGATGACTTATTTAACCATTTTTGATATCTTACTCATGACAAGGATCCAAAAGTAAATATTCGAAGGTTGGGGCATCCGATATGCATCCCTTGAGAATAACATATGAGTTTGGCAGGAACCATCCATATATTCAAATAATACAACCAACACTCACATTTGCCTTAATGTAACAATATTCCTATATTGTTAACCGACAATGTACATATTTAGAATGATAAAATCATTCAAGGATTAAACATGCAAATATAGGATAACAATTATTATATGTATGAAAAACAAATACCAAGTATCTTTATTCATCATAAAGAAAAAATTGTCTTACAAGCCCAATTATCCAAATACTAATAAAAACATAGATTTAAATGAGACTACTAGCTTGAAGCATTCCTATATTCTTAGTATGTTCTGAATGCTTAGGAAAAGGCAAAGCCTTAGTGGTATATGCTTAATTACACATACCACTTTCCATTAAAAACAGACTTAAATGACTAAAAACGTACCAAGAATACATTGTATTTGTATGTTTTGCATTTGTATTGTGCAGGAAACGGATATTCAAGAAAAGGACAAGAAGAAAGCCAAAAACAACAAAGCCAAGCACGGAATGAAAAAGACAAAGTCAAATCAAAAGCCAAAGTCGGTCAAAGTCAAAAAATCAACAGGAAAGTCAACCCCGAAAAAGTCTAAAGTCAAATAAAGAAAATACAACTTGAGGGACTAAAATTGCCAAACCTCAAGTTGTATTACGAGGGCTGAAATTGCATACCGGGTGAAGTACAACTTTAGGGGCCAGTTCTGCCAAACCCCTAAAGTTGTATCATAAAAGGGCGAAGTTTACAATAAAGTTATAAGAGATGAGGGGCCAAAGCTGCCAACTTACCCAAAAATCATTTTTCCCGCCCAAGCAAACCCCAGAACCAACTCACGGGTGTTCCCCCCTTATCTTTACCCTGCAACATCAATTACACAAAGGGTAAACCTTACCCTTCACCTCCACTATCTCCCCCCAGCTTTATAATTGCCATGTTGGCAATCCTTCACCATTTTCAAGTAATTTCGATGGCTAGATTGACTCAAAAAGAAGCACAAGAAGATTGAATGGCTGAGATTACTTTTATCAAGTCCCTCACACAACAAAAACACCTTGTGAAGCTCTCACAAAAGAAGCACAGGTGAGAAGACCAAGAAGAGAAGACTTCGGCTATAAATAGAGCCTTTTGTAAGCCTTTAAGGCATCTTAGCTAATCTTAGTTTTATTGTAATTTTTATTAAGTCATTTTAGCATTTTATTCAGTTTATTTTACTGCCTTGTACTCTTTTTAAGAATTAATGAAAGTTTGAAGTTTATGAGTTAAAAAGTTAAGTTTTTAAATTCAAGTGCTTAAGTGTTGATTTGAGTTTATAATGTGTTAAGAAGCTCTCACTTAAGCTTATTTATAAGTTGTTTTCATTAAGTAAACTAAAAAAGCTAATTAGTTAAGAAAAAATAAAAAAAATCCACCAAAAAAATACCACAGCTTATATCATTGGATGATAAGCCAGATATGGATGGGCTTATAGACTCACTAGCTTGTTAAACACAAGCTAGAGCTTTGTTGATTAACCTCTAATGAGCATTGATATCCTTGTTTAGAGCCAAGGCTTTTGTAAGTCTCTTTTCTTTGATTTTAAGCTTATTTAACTGTATTTGCTTATTTTCAGCTTAATTGTGCTTATTTTCTTTTTCATTATGCTTATGGATGCTTATTATTCATGTACAAGCTTTTGTCTTTGAGACCATTGGCTTAAATATCCCAAATCAGCCTTAAAAAGACCAATCCAGTTTCTTAAGGGGTGTTTGGGTTATGGCTGGGTTGGGATCACTAATCCCAGTTTCAATTAGCTTAAATTTTGTCTAATAAGTAGTTTTATAATTAGTTTTTTATGCTTTAAATCTAAAAAGTCTAGTATAATTTAGCTATGATTTAAATCTGTGGTGCTTTGGACTATTGGATCTGCTTATTTTAATCATTTGCTTAAAATAGTTATAAAATCTTGTTTTCATGTTCATTTTAAGTGTATTTATACATTTAGACAATGGTAAAATAGTGTGCAAGTGTAGTTAGGACTTAGCTTAAAAATCTGCTTAGTTAAAAAATGAATTTTTTGCTTTTTCCAATGCTTATTCTGGCTTATCCAGAATCTCAAACTCTCTTTTGAATGTTGATATTTGTTCATTAAGCTTCATACTTCATCTATTTTCAGCTTATATCCCCAAAGAGATCATATACTGCTATTTTTAAAGCTTGAAATTGGTCCATAAGGCTGTTTTCTGAACTGCCTTGATTCCCAAAAAGCCCATTTGTGACTTAATTTGAGCTATGGCTTATGTTTTTGCTTTATTTCTTAAGGCCATTAGTGTAATTAAGTTAGTTTAATGGCTTTTAAAAATTAGCTTAAGTTCGAGCTGTCATAGCTTTATTTGCTCCAGTCAAAAGGGCTTCCCTGGTGCAAAAGCTCTTTTTGACAGCCCTTGTTAGCTGTCCATTTGCTTATCAAAGTCTTTGCAATTTCCATTTTTAGATAGCTTATAGGCTGTGCTTTAAGCCCCTATAAGCTCATCCATTGGGATCCACTCTAAGGGCTTAAAAATAAGCCCTAAAAGTGCCCCAAGGGCCTGTTTGGCCTGTAGCCTAACCCTTTAGGCTTATTTGCTTATTTCAGCCTATTTCTCTGTCAATTTAGCTTATTTAAGTTTAGATTAGCTTATTGGGTTAGGTTGAGCTTATTTTACCTATTTGTGCTTTGTTTAATGCTTATGCTAGCTTATTTGAGTGTTTAGTTAAAAATTTAAGTGTTTAGCCCTTTTGGCTTATCTGTCTCCTTTGAGCTTTTCTGCCTGTTTTAGTTTGCTTAATTTAGCTTATAGGTGCTTATTAGGTCAGGTTAGTTTAATATCTTAGTTTATTTCTCATTTTAGTTTGGTCTTTTTGGCTTAAAAAGCCAACAGGTTTGTTTGTATTTAGCCTTAGTGTAACTTAGCCATTCTGCCAGCTAATTTAGCTTATTACGTGCTTATTTTTAGGTTATAAAAATTTTGCCTTTTTTAAGTTGCTTATTTTCTGCTTTTCAAAAAAGTTATAAAAAAAATGAAAAAGGGGACAGTGGAAGTCCAGGGTGAGCTAGGGCTCGAACCCTAGACCTCAACACTATCAACCCTCTTTAACCCACACACCTCTACCGCTGTGCTACAATAGCTCATCCGGTAGAGGTTTACACAATCAAATACTTAAGGCCTTTTTGGCCCAAACAGCCCATAAGCTGTTTTGCTTATTTCCAGCTTATTGGAATAAGCTGGTTCTTTCCTTTTATTTTTCTTAGATTCCTTGTAGCTTAATTTAGTTTCCGTGAATTTTTCAGAATTTTTTATAAACATTTAGTATTTTTTATAATTTATTTTGTTTAAAAACTTTAAAAAATCATAAAAAATAAAATAAAAGTCAGAAAAATATAAACTTTTTTTTTTAAATTTTCTTTTGTCATATAGTTTCTAGGAAAAATATTTGTTTTCTTGTAGGGTCATTTTTTCAAAGTTTCACTTTTTAAAGAACGGGATTCGTTCCCGTTCTTCTTTTGACTCGTTTTTGGTCTTAACGAACTCCGTTTCATCTATTTTTTGTAAACTTTGTTTTTAGAGTCACTTAAACCCATTTTAAGTGAAAAAATTTATGTCTAGGGTTTAAATTGTGTAATTTAGTTTTTTTGAAATACCCCGTTTTTCGTAACCCGTTTTAGAGAGTTAATAATTTAGCTTCGTTTGTAAGGTTTCTTAATGTTTTTTTGCATATTTAACTTGTAGTAAGTAAGAAAAGAAAATCTTGTAAGAGATTTGCCTTTAAAAAGATTTGAGAATGACCAAACTTGTGTTGCCTGTCTTAAAGGCAAGCAACACAGAGCCTCTTGTAAGACCAAGGCCTTTAATCCCATTACTAAGCCATTGTTTATGCTGCATATGGATCTCTTTGGTCCAACTTTTGTTAGTAGTCTAATGCATAAAAAATACTGCTTGGTAGTCACTGATGATTATAGTAGATTTTCATGGGTTTTCTTTTTAAAATCTAAGGATGAAACAAGTGAGATCCTTAAAAACTTTATCAAAGAGGTAGAAAACCTAGTGGATAAGAAAGTTAAAATAATCAGAAGTGATAATGGGACAGAGTTTAAAAACAAGGTGATGGATGATTTCTGTAGGGAAAAAGGTATCAAAAGAGAATATAGTGTAGCAAGGACACCTCAGCAAAATGGTGTAGCTGAAAGGAAGAATAGGACACTCATTGAGGCTGCTAGAACAATGTTAGCTGACTCTAAGTTACCTACAACATTTTGGGCAGAAGCTGTTTCTACTGCTTGCTATGTACAGAATAGGGTCTTAATAGTCAAGCCTCATAACAAGACTCCTTATGAACTCTTTAGAGGTATTAAACCAGCTATAGGCTTCATGAAACCATTTGGATGTCATGTTACTATTCTCAATACCTTAGATAAGTTGGGCAAGTTTGATGGAAAAAGTGATGAAGGTTTCTTTGTTGGATATTCCTTAAGTAGCAAAGCTTTTAGGGTATACAACATTAGAACCAGAAAAGTTCAGGAAAACTTGCATATTGGGTTCTTAGAGAATAAGCCTATGATAGAAGGAAATGGTCCAAAGTGGCTGTTTGATCTTGATTCTCTAACCCAATTAATGAATTATGTACCAATGGTTGCAGGGACTTTTTCTAATGATTTTGTAGGTATACAAGGAGTTTCTGAGTCTAGTACATCTTCTCAACAAGATCAAGATAATCAAGATTGTATTGTAATGCCAATTTGGAAGGATACTTCATACTTTGATGATGCTTCACCGAGATCTGTTGCCGATGCTCAAATACAAGATCAAAATGGGTTACATGATGAGATTGATGATTCAGAAAAGACTCATGATGATAGCAGTCTTCAGAATAATGGTACTGCTGATCAACAAGTTAATACTGCCAGGCCAGAAGTTAATACTGGTAGTAGAGAAGTTAGTACTGCTGTCCCTGAAGTTAATACTGCTACTCCTGAAGACTTGGTGGGACCAAGTCCTACATCTGAAGACACACAAGTGGAGGATCAAGAAATTGAATTGGGGAACATTCCACCATCTTATGCAGTTCCTACCACTCCTCACACAAGAATTCACAAAGATCACCCAATTGATCATGTGATTGGTGATGTGCAGTCATCTGTTCAAACAAGAAGAATGAAAACTTCTTACTCTGAAAAAGGATTTCTTAGTGCTATCTATGAAGGGAAGACTCATCAGGATCTTCATACATGTCTTTTTGTTTGTTTCCTCTCTCAGGAAGAACCAAAAAGAGTTTCTAAAGCTCTTAGTGATCCTGCATGGGTAGAAGCAATGCAGGAGGAACTCCTACAGTTCAAACTGCAAAAGGTATGGGTTCTTGTAGATTTACCTAAAGGTCATAGAGCAATTGGTACAAAGTGGGTCTACAGAAACAAGAAAGATGAAAGGGGGATTGTCATCAGAAACAAAGCAAGACTTGTTGCTCAAGGACATACTCAAGAAGAGGGCATAGACTATGATGAAGTCTTTGCACCTGTGGCTAGAATTGAGGCAATAAGAATATTCCTGGCTTATGCTTCTTATATGGGTTTTATGGTCTACCAAATGGATGTCAAAAGTGCCTTCCTGTATGGTCAGATTGAAGAGGAGGTATATGTATGTCAACCTCCAGGTTTTGAAGATCCTGACCATCCTGATAAAGTCTATAAGGTAGTGAAAGCACTATATGGACTCCATCAAGCACCAAGAGCTTGGTATGACACTTTGGCCACTTATCTTTTGAGCAATGGCTTTCAAAGAGGAAAGATTGACCAAACTTTATTCATCAAAAGACAAAAGGGACATATCTTGCTTGTTCAAATATATGTGGATGACATTATCTTTGGATCTACAAAGAAGGAGTTATGTGATGAGTTTGAGAAGCTTATGAAAGATAAGTTTCAAATGAGTTCTATGGGAGAACTTACCTTCTTTTTGGGTTTACAGGTCCAACAGAAAAAGAAAGGCATTTTTATCAGTCAAGATAAATATGTCCATGAGATTTTGAGAAAGTTCAACTACTCAGATGTGAAGTCTGCCTCTACTCCCATAGATTTGGAAAAGCCTTTGGTTCAAGATAGAGATGCTGCTGATGTTGATGAACATCTTTATAGATCTATGATAGGATCTTTGATGTACCTTACAGCATCCAGGCCAGATATCATGTTTGCAGTGTGTGCATGTGCAAGGTTTCAGGTTTCTCCAAAGTCTTCCCATCTCTTAGCTGTTAAGAGAATCTTTAGATACCTTAAAGGAAAACCATCATTAGGCCTTTGGTATTCTAAGGATTCTCCATTGGAATTAGTTACTTACCACTGACAGGTGACTATGCTGGAGCTACAGTAAGATAGGAAGTCATACCCATCTAGAGGTTGTAAAGTTTTTAGGAAATAGGCTGATCTCATGGCATGCAAGAAACAAACTGTTAGTTTCCAGACTTTACAACTGAGGTGAATACGTGGCTTGATGCAAGTTTGTGTGGACAGGTTTCTGGATTCTCAAAAACCAAATGCGGACTTTGGGTTCAATTTAATTGAATATTGTTATTTATTAATTGGACTCAATAATAGTATTATCTGCAATATAGAAAATTCCTGGTTCATCATCTAAAAACAATAAATATAGAGATTAAGCATCATTTTATAAGAGACTGCAATGCGAAAATGTTGATTCAAATGGCTAGAGATTGGACACTGAACTCATAATGTTAGCAGGATCTTTTACTAAAAGGTTTTGATGCTGTAGATTTTTAGTACTGGTCTCAAGTATTGGAATGCTAATCCTAATGGCCTATATCTCTTGTTTGTTTTTGGATCACAGTTGTTAAATGTTAGTTTGTTAAAGTCTTTGTAAAATTAAAGTACCTGTGTTATAATTCGTACTGCTAGTTATATTTATAAACTGTTGTCAAAACTGTTATATAGTTAGTACTGGCTAGTTATTTCTATGTCTCAATGTTAATCTGTTAGCTAAACATTTAATACTGCTAAACAGAAAAATGGTTAGAATTATTTTTTCTTGGTTTGAGTCTAACTCTTTCAGGGAAAGAAATGAAGTGTGAAATTGGTTATCATTGATGATTATTTGTGGGGAGGAATGTTGTTTGGTTCTTTAAAGTGTTGGTTTTATAACACACACAACAAAATGGTCATCAGTTCTCTTCATGTCTTATGCATCAAAGAATTGACTAGTCCAGAAGAAGAACGGCTACTGGTAAAGACTCTACAAATCTGTTGATAGTTGTAGTTTACTCAAAACTATAGTTGTCATCAATGTCACTCATACTTTTACAATGAAGCTTTGGGCTAGTCCAAAGCAAACGGCTATCGGTAAAGACTGCTTAAATCCGTTAATGGCTGGTGGTTGCAAAAAAAACTATACTTAGTGTGGGAGAATTTGTGACGCCAAAAGAATAGAGAGTATTGCGTGAGCTTAAAAACAGAAAGAGAGATGTGTGAAAAACAGATCCAGAGTGAAAAAGTGAGTTAAAAGAATTGAGTGTAAATGTGAGGTTAAAAAAACAAAAAGAGAGAGTTTGTGTGACGCTATTTTGCCATATGTAGTATAAAACTTTGGGAGTTTTGTACTGCTTTTGGGTGGAGAAGTTAATACTGCTAGGCTTATTTTAAGTACTGTAGACCAAATTTTAGTACATAAAAACGATTTAATATATGATCAAATAATGCTGTTGTCCGTTAGTACTGTTTGAGCCTAACAGATTTTTTCATTAATTAATAGAGTCGTTGAGATATTTCCGCCAAATACCTATGATATAGGGTTTGACCAATTGGACTTTCGTGATATTCTCCTACATTATTACGTTTGATTTAATCCACGATAATCAATTCTTTAAGTCGGTCAAATCATTTCTCTATGTTTTCTCTATTATAATGTCAGAATTAAACATTTCTCCAGCATTTCATACTTTTCATATATTAGATCATATCCCACACGATTCTCACACTTTTTTCATGGCAAATTTGGAATTTTGTGAAAGCACAAATCGGTGCATTGTTAGCGTAACTACAGGAAGTGAAGGGTTTCATCAAGTTATCGATTTCCTAAATCGAAGTCACATTTGCTATGCCCTCACAATGAAGCCAGATGTTTATATCTCTTTTATCAAACAATTTTGGAGGTCTGCTGAAGCTACTACTAAAGTTTTGGATGACGTATCGATTATTTGACTTCCATGATGGTCACTCAATGAACTATCACTGAAGACATCTTTAGGAAGACATCTCAGTTGGATTGATCATGATGGTATTACTTTCATCATACCTAACTCGGAGATTTTGAACTGTTGGCACTATATGGATATCACTTGGAATCAAGATAAGTTAGACTTTTTCAAAAGGTGCTTTTTCACCTTCAATGGAGGTTTCTTATCCATTCTATTCTTCTTGTCTTAGCCCAAAGCAGGACTTGCTTGGAGAAGTTTAGTTAGTAAACATTGCAAACTGCTGTTTATCTGTTTAGCTTCAATAGGAGAAATTTAACTTTTATCGGTTGATTTTGAGCATATGGTGTCAAATATTTCAAGCCCCCATAAGTTTTCAATGTACCCTAGGTTCATTCAAATATGGCTGGGGCGGGGGTGTGGGTGTGATTGTAGGGGCGGGGGCCTCTAGATATGCAGTGGAAATCTCCAAGACTTCAACAAACATCAAGAAACATATATCGTCCCTCTTTAGCATTAAAGTTTTTAACATATGAAGAGGCCTACAAAGGATATGTGCAGGCCAAGAAGTGCTTTGTATTTTCTTACTATGCTAGATGTTGTCTGACCTCACTTCACCTTCAAGAATCACATCCTCGCCTTCACAATCACCTGAACCTTCAATTGAACATTCACCTGAACCTTCATTTGAACACTCACCTGATCATACCACTGCTGCTGTATCATTCCCATCTCCAACACAACCATCTCCAACACAACCATCACCAACACAACCATCACATGGAGCAGAACAACATATTCCTACACCCAATGAATCACCTCTCCATGCTGTTCACTCACATAGAAGTGCTGAGGGTAGTTTAAAACTAATTGAATTGACGACTCTCTTGCGTTACCAAACTTATTCTGAGAAAAAGTTGGCAAATTGGAGGATGATTTGAAGAAGACCAAGCTTACTTACAGTGCTACTGTCACTAAGATCATTCTAAGGGTAAAGAAATTAGAGGCTAAACTCAAGGCTGGGACAGCAAGGAAACGAGCTCGGGTTGTTCTTTCTGAAGATGATAAAGATGTTGAAGATGATTCTTCCAAACAGGGGAGGAAATTATCTGATGCAGAGGTTTAAGAGAAAGCAAGCACTGAAACTGAACCCATTATTCAAGAAGTGAATCCCACTGAAGTCATTCAAAATCAAGGAAACAGTAAGAAAGGAAGTTCTGAAGTTAGTACTGTTGGAGTAACAAAAGGTACTGCTAGTGAAGTTCCAGTGATTAGTACTGCTGAGGTAAATATTAGTACTGCTGAAAGAACTGTTACTTATAGTAGAAGGAGTAAAGAGAAAAGGACAAGAAAAGACAAGGGAAAAGCAATAATGACAGAGTCTAAGCCCGAGAAAAAGTCTAAGAAAGAGTTTGAACAAGAAATTTTGAGTTTTGCTGAAGCCTTAAGACTGCAAGAACAAATGGATGAAGAACAAAGGGCACAGATTGCAAGGGATGAAGAAATTGCTAGACATGGAGAAAGAGGAAAGGCAAAGGGAGCTATGTCTGAATCCAAGTCATCTAAGAAGATAGGATTGGAATGATCCTTCAGTTCATAAGGTATCACTCTCTAGAAGATGAAACCAAAGACAGTTCCTTCCAGCAAGGAGCTATGGTTAAATACTTGAAGAATCAGGGAAACTACAAGATTAGTGATTTCAAGGGAATGTCTTATAATGAGATTAGGCCAATTTTTGAAAAGGTTTGGGATTTTAACCAACATATTGAGCCTATGGATTTAAAGCATGGAAGTGAAGGATGAAGTCTCCTGAAAAGATTGAAGAAGAAGATGTTGATACACAAAAGGAAATGAAAGAAGTTTCTAAAGAATCTGGAGCAAAAAGAAATAAATCTCTTCCTAGAAGAAGCTCAAGGAGTACTGTTAAGAGACAAAATATGGAACTAGATGATGAGAAGGAAGATCTCAAAGGATATTTAGACATAGTTCCAAGAGAAGATGTTGCAGAAGATGTTGAATCTCTATCTACAAAGTATCTAATTTTGTAGATGGGGCAAAGACTGTGTTCTGATCAGAAAATTTCATGTATTATCAAAATCTTCAAAGGAGATGGCATGTTCCAAGAACTAAAGGTTTTGAGTGAGATGCTTGAAGACTTTGATAGACAAGATGTTATGGACTTACACATGCTAGTCAAAGAAAGGTATAGTGCTTCAAGACCAGATATGGATATGATTTGATGCTTTGGGGAGATTTGCATACTTTATTTGAGCCTGATGAAGAAGATGAAATATGGAAGAATCAGCATGAATATAATGTGATAAGTTGGAGTTTATATGATTTCTCTGGAATTCACATCCTGCTGATGCAAAATGGGATTTGATGAGGTGTCATTTTATACACTTTTTCAGGATCGTTTAACCCTCAAAATCATGTATTTATGCCCAAAATAGGTACTTAATCGTCCCTTTCAGGTATTCTCATTTGGAAGTAACATTTGGATGGAATTTACACGTGACTTGGGTCTCTATTTTGGAGAAGAAACATACGAGATTACGAACCAACACTAAGACTCTTGAAGATTTGTGCTCACAAAGCCTGGAGGACGGCGTCTCAAGCTATACACCAACGTCGTCACAACTCGCATAGTGGCTGGCTGTCACATCATTAATGACGGCACCAGCACGCACCGAAATCAACGCAGATCTAGAAGATTCTTCTTACGACGGCGTCACGACTAAACGTGACTGCCGTCGAATCGTTTTGTCATATATATTACAACCCGAAATTAGGGTTTTGAGAGTGTAAACTTTATATAAAAGAGGTGGAACCCTAGTTCCTTTTAGCAGCTGTAGGAGCCGATTTTAGGGCCTACAAACACCTATTGTACTTCTTCTCTCTCCCCCCAATTCATGTGTTTTAATTCAAGTAAGTTTACTTAATCAATTCTATATGTCTATGTGTTGTTTGATTGTTTATTCTTGCTTTATCTTTCACATGCTGCTAAACTCCTTATTATGTTTATTTATGTTTGTATGAAACTAGAATGTGGTTTCGTAGTTGGTGTTGCTTCTTGTGTTGGATGTGCAGTTTGGTCTTACAAAACAGCTTTTGTCTGGCATCGCTGTTGATATGTCTAGGGAAACGTGGATTGTGTAGAAAGGATAACATCAGGTATCAATCTTCATACTTCCTTGCCCACTACTAGGTTGATCCACTTTTTTAATAAATTTTCACATGCACTTAGTGTACTCTTAGGGGCCGTGTATTAGTCTTCATACTACCTTGCATGTGCGTTGCTCTAGCGGCATACTAAGTAGAACCGGCGGGTTCGAGAATTCGTTCATGCTTTTGGAATAAGTTATCACATATCATCACAAGTGTGACAAGGCAACAAAAACTAGGAGGAAGCAATCTAGGAGTAATACATGATTAATAATAAACACAATCTTTTATCGCTTATTGTTAACTTTGCTTTGCTTGCATTAGATTCTTAATCACACACACACACATAATTTTATTCTTTGTTTATAAGCATATAGTATTTTACAAAAATAGTGTTTTGTATTAAAATGGTTAGATAAATTCATTATACACTATTAAAATGTCAAAAACTTTGCTATACGATGATACATACAATTAGTTTTTCGCACACAGCAAAAATATATGAAATCTGAAGTAGAAATTAACTTGTCATTATTTCACCAAAGCCTCACTACTTACTACTAGTCTTCTTTGGTATTAATGGAACACACTATGAAAATCTCTTATATCTGTCTTCTTTTTAAAGAGTTGTTCGTGAGAGTCAAGAAAAATTATCGAATATATATCAACTCATTTAGTCAAACTATGAATGATATTATTATCGAATCTAACTGACAAGTTTTTGAGTTTTGGACATGAAATTGATTCTATTCGTCTAGCTGTGAGATTATATCAACATATGTAACTAAGATATATATTCTTAAACCTACATACCCATCACACTCGATTGATATGAATATAGACGACATCTTTTTTTAAGACGAAAAGAAATATGCATTCGTATCATAACTCACACTTGTGTAGTGATGTCTTATTGAGTATACTTGTCTAATTGGTTGTGTTAAAATATTTGGCAACTTGATGCATAAAATACACAATGAAGTAGGATTGACGACTTGAATGTTTTGTCCAAAATATTCAAGTAATTACCTTGCAATGCAATTGGTAAAGTCGTCATCTCCGAAAAGCCAAACATGAGCAAATGCACAACATATATAACCTTGCTCAAACAATTCAAAAGCATAACTGATTGTAGTAATCTATACACGTATAATATAATATAAGTATATAAAATTACCAAACTACCCTTGAGAACAAAGGTAATAAGGAAAATTCTTACTAATATATATAATAATACGTAAATTTACCGGTAAGTGATTACCGGGTCGTTAAGTCCCAACGATTTGTGAAATTGAGACCACGTTTGTTGTTTGGACAATGATTTGAATTGGTTAGAAGACATTTGTTTTCTAAATCCTAATAAAGTGAGAAATTAAGGGACAATTAAAACTTAACATTATAAAGGGGAAATAAACTTTACAACTAAAAATGCACATCGAGAACATAAGGGTGATTAAAAATCTAAATTTCCTAAATAAACCTAGAATGAATCTTTTTTTCATTATGGACTCTTATTGTACTAAAAGTAAGTTTAAAGAAAACTAGAACAAAACGAGTTGAAATGAGCATAAAGAACACGAAAAATGTGTATCGGAGAACGAAATCCCGTTCTTTAAAAATAAATGACATTTTGCAATTTTAATCCCTATGGATGCAAAACTAATTTTCCTAGAAAAACTGTATTATAAAAGAAAATTTCGCATAAAAAAATTTTATATTTTTTTGATATTTTTCGATTTTTTTATGAATCTTTAACGCCGGCAGCAGGTCTTATTATAGCGTTCATTCTCTTTTTGGAATCCATAACTAAACACTTCCTCTCTTTATGCTACGAGTGACGTTCTACTGGCACCCATACCTTGCCCAACATCTTCGTGTAAAGATCAAGGAGTTTCCTTATATTCTCAATTCTCATAGAAGCATCATTGCTTATGGGTGTTAATAGTAGGTGAATTTCTTAATGAAATGCGTCTCATTCTCAAAACCACAATCCTTACAATCTCATACCATAAATGATCCTCACTTCTCGGAAACTCTTTCTCGAATGGTCTCTTTCACTTCTAAATGATTCCTCTCTTCTAATAGTTTCTCACTTCTGTAGTCGTCTCGTTCTAATAAGTCTTTATCATTCTCTCTAACATTTTCTATCTCGTCTAACGTTTCTTCTATTTTAATAGTCTGTTCTATTATAATTCCTCATATATCCGCTTGGACACTTAGTTATTTCTTCAAATATTTAAGTTAATTTGCGATAATGTCAACATGTCACTCCTTCGCTAAACTTTCCACTTTCTTCAATAAAAGTGAACATAAAGAAGTTATTCAATCTTCAAGTGTTATTGAAGTCACCACTATTGTTGAAGTCTCTCATATTCTTCAACCATGAAAAGGAATACCACCTCTTTTTCACATCCCACTTTGTTCCTAATATTGGTCAACTAACAAAAAACACCAAACAAAAACCTTTATTTCCCATCATCCTCCATTTTGTTTCGATAGGTCATATGCGATCAATTGTTAGTGCAATATGATAAATCAATCTTTTCTATCAACCTCTCGTCTAACACGTTCTTCTTTAGCATCACTCATCCCTTTCTTACTTTTTGATCTAAGGAATCATTTCATTCGCATCCAAAAGCAATGTCTTCATCCCTCGTCTTATTTTTCATTTTTAGTCTTTTAAAGTATATATTTTATATATATATATATATTATATATTTATATATATATATTATATATTATATTATAATTATATAATATTGGACATATTTATTAAGGTCAATTCGTTACTTTTAAAAGGTCATTCTCATATTATTCATATGTTCAATCAATAAACGAATTCATTCTCGTGATTAATATAAAGTCGGTCTAATCTTTCTCCGTAGAAAATACGTCTCATTCTTTTTATTTCATCATTTAGGACTGTTTTAAAATAATGACTACTTGTGTCTAGGTTTCTACTTCTCTTTCGAAGTGTCATACTTCAGAATAATAACACTGCAGTGCATGTCTAGTCCCGCTAAACGTTTGCATATATGTATATGTGCACTTGTTCTATAATTTGTTTTGTAGCAACAACAATTCTTGATTCCTTGGTTGCCCGACAAACACGGGGGAGACATACACCAGGGGGGAAACTTGTAAGCATTTTGCTATAGAATTGCATCAAACTCTTGAGCTTCAATGGTAATTAATTTAACCCATGGGATACGTTTAGAGTCAATTATACAAGGAATGTAATTATCCATGGGGATGTAATACGCAACGGCGGAGCGGGGGGTTAGGAGCTATGTGGTTTAATCAGCATGATTTAGTTTAAACTAAATGATGGAGAAGACTTCACTAGGATGATGCAAGCTCACCTTTATAGGAAGATAGGATTGGGGATTGTCAAAAACGATGAAGGGTTCATTCATACTCTAAATACTTCACCTCCTTCACTTCAAAAATCACCTAATACCGTATGGTCATTCTCTATAAACATCATACTTATATATTGAACGTTACCTTCGTTCTTGTCAATGTCTTCTTCGCATCTATCAGAACTTTCCTATAAATTTTTCATGAAAACACTCAAATTCCACCTTAACCATATTTTTATGTTATTCTTATCATTCCTTAACCAATATACTTGGATCACCTACCTTTCTCATTTTTTTTTTTTTCCTTCAACATATTACAACTCAATGTACCTACCTTCTTGTCTTGCCTACTTTCTCACTCTCAAGCCATTTTCTAAACTATTCTAAGAATACACAAGCTCACCGTTCACCCTTTATACTCAACATCTTTCCTCATTACCTCTTACTATATACTCGGAGCACCTATCCTCTTCTCATTCCTCCAACATATATACCCGGAGCACGTACCCTCTTCTCATGTCTTCCTCATAACCTCCAACCTATATGCTCCAACCATAATCCACACTATACCTTTTTGCTTCGACAAAAGGGGGAGAAGGGAGTGTAAACGAGTAACTTTTAAACTCTACTATGTGCTATAGTTTACATAATTTGTCATCATCAAAAAGGGAGAGATTGTTAGTGCAAATATTATGATATTTAATCTATACGATCTCTTTACGTTTTGGTGATAACAAACATGTGACCTTTAATACGTACGTAAAGTAGCAAGTTCTCGTAGATCTCAAATCATCAATGCATACATATCAACAAACTTTATGTCTCAAGTCTGGCATCAACACTCGAACATTTGTTTGCAACCCGGTGTAATAACATATGGTATGTACAAAATTAAACTTGTAGGTTTGATCAAGAAAAAAATTCAAAACAAACCAAATTACATTTCTACAAAAAAAGTATTTTTCAAAAATAAATAATCACAAGAATACTTTTTAATAAAAAAAATGTTTTAATATAAACTATAAGTGTTGGAAATTCTGGTTTTCCCAAAATGGAAGCTTCGATACCAGATACAACCTTCCCCAAAAAAGGGACAAAAAACGAGCGGAGTCTAGGCGGCGGGGAGCGGCCCCCTTATATATATGGGGACCGCCTGGGACGTACGTTGCAAACTGTCAGCTTTCAGCTCCTATATTAGTTGGGTCATCTCTATACTGATTTCATACCCTTTTGCTCGGATTTCTCTCAGTTCTTTCTCTCTCTAGATTCTCACTAAATCTCTCTAAATCTTTTGATCCTTTAACTTGTTTAACTCTTGTTATAATGTTGGTCCAATCTTTTTACTCTTTCATTCTTCCCTCAAGTGTAAG
Organism: Tanacetum coccineum; assembly: GCA_026074375.1. NCBI lineage: Eukaryota > Viridiplantae > Streptophyta > Magnoliopsida > Asterales > Asteraceae > Tanacetum > Tanacetum coccineum. Next base: position 40,181 of record BQNB010024213.1, read on the forward strand.
AGAGGAACTTCGGTCATCTTCAAGATCCGAAGTTATGTAGTCTAGTTAGTCCATTTGTAACATTTGTTACATATAGATCGAGTCTATGTTTTCCAATCTTTTAGTAGTGTGTAGATCCAAATGATGTATATATTTGGATGGGTTGATTGTGGGTTGGTTAGTATTTTAGGCCTTAAAATACATTGGTGAAGTGGTAGATTGGTTCTAGCTAAGATTAGGACTCGACATTTAGCTTAGTGTCAGAAAATAATGTAAGCGACGCGGTTTATGTGTTTAGGCCATAAAACATCAAGGTATTGTTAAGTTGGCCATAAAAAAAACAGGTTTGGGTGTACCCGAGAAGGACTCGGAGTCATCTAGCTTAGTGTCGGTAAATTATGTAAGCATGGTATAAGGTTTTCTCGCCGAAAAGGGAGCTTGTTGATTAGTGAAGTAACCTCTCGAGTTGACACTCAGAGGAGTAGATAGGGCGAAGAGGAGCTTCATGACCGAACCACTATAAATCATCGTGTCCGGTTTGCATTTTTTTTACCCTTTGCTTTACTTATTTCTTTACATTTATCGCTTTACTTTTATGCTTGCATGTGCTCATGATTTGTGTGAATATGGCCGTGTAGATCTGGTTAGTTAAGGTTGTGTATCTCTTTGTTGTTATATATTGTGAATGTGGTTATTTTGTTAAGTAATATGGTTAGCTATTGTAAACCTATATCCGCCACTTTCATATTGCGTCAAAGACTTGATCGGGTAATTAATAAAAAGATCTAAGTCTGAAACCTCTTCTGGTGGCAGGTCCAAAACTCAAGTGGCCCTCTGATATACTTAGCGACCCCCATATATATATGGGACCGCCGGTAGAAGAGTGATGAAATCTTTGATCTTAAAGTTTTTAAATGGAAAAGTATTCACCCCCCTCTACGGTTTCCACAATTGGTATCAGAGCCACGTCGCTCTAGTTTTCAAAATAAATGGTTTTTATATCGAGTACTAATCCATGTATCAAATTACCAATGAGGGGGACTAATTATGGAACGTTTTTTGTGTTTGATTTGTACTAGTTTTGTTATTAAAATATACTTCGTATATAGCTTGAAGGAAAATTTTCTCAAATGAACTTGGAAATGTCAACTTATGTTTGTCTAAGGTTCGTAAGAGTAGGAATGATGTCTAAAAACACTCAGAGAATTTATTGTGCTGAACAACTTTTTAAATGTTACTATGTTCTACAGTTATATTACAAAATGATTTTGAACAAAAAATGTGTTTTGGGATCACTGGTGGCGGTCCCATAAATGTTCGGGCGGCCCCCAAATATATCTGGGGGCCATCACCTTTATGAGGGTCGCCTGTCTGTTTCGTCAGTTTTTGGCAAACTTCAAAAAATCATATAAAATCAACCGCAAGTCCGTAGAAGTCGTGCTACCCGTTATTTTGAAGATAATCGAGTCTGTTTCATTAAAAATACTTTCAAGTCTTTTAACTAACTTAAGTAAGTCAGATGCAAAAATATTAATTATAGTGGTCAAAAAACTATATTTTCAAGGTTTGACGTAAAACTTGTAGTTTACTCTTTTCTTTCAGAGTCGAGCATTACTTAGTCATTTATCCTTGAACATTGATATTGATTAATTTTAAATTGGGAGGGAATCTTATTTGTGTTTCCAAATAAAATCAAGCTATGTATACATCATTTATATCCTAATTCAACAAAACGTCGATCGAATTCGTTATGTGTATGCTAGATAATTATGTGTGTTTGTACATTTTGTCTTCAAACTCTGTTATTAGATATTGATTAGATAATCATTACTGATTTGAATTGAATAAATTATATATCTAAAACACTTTTGTCATGTATGTTATTTGTATGATTACTGGTTTGTGCATTGCGTTAGGCATGATCTCTATATTTACATGTGTTACATAAACATCTTGTAGATTATTTTGATGTGTAGTTAACACATTTAGAATAACGAGAGTAAATAGTTTGTTAAGTGTGTGGAAAAATAATGTCCGAAGATAATATGTTAAAATCTGTCACTAAATATTTTCCAACACGTTAACTCTCTTCCAACAAGATGTCTAAATCTTTTCATCGTCTTGCCTTGTTTGACCTTGGGTTGTTTAAACAAAAGAAATATCATATTAATACATTAGTATTTAAGTAAAAGAAATTGTATTTTTTTGTTAAACTTTGCTTATGCTTGCATTGTTCTAACACACACACACATAATTATATACTTTTTTATAAACATATAGTATTTTACAAATATGGTGTTTTGTATTAAAATGTTAGAATTATTATTCAGTTACACTAATAAATGTCATAAAAACTATGGCATACGATGCATAAACAACAAAATAGTTTTGTTGAACTAAGCAAAATATAATGACATATCTACGAAGTAAGAAAATTTAACTTGTCATTATTCATTCAACCTCACACTTACAATCTAGTCTTAGATTAATGGAACACACTATGAATTCTTTATTTGTATTCTTTTATAAAAGAGTGTTGTGAGAGTCTCAAGAAAAAGATTTCGAATATTTATCAACTCATTTATTCAACTATGATTGATATTATTATCGAATCTAATTGACAAGTTTTTAAGTATGGACAAGAAATTGGTTTCTTATTTGTCTAGCTTTAAGATTATATCAAAATATAACAAGAGATATTATCTTAAACCTACATACTCAATCACACTCGATAATTATGATTATAATCGGGACATCCTTTTTTTAAGACGTTATGAATATGCATAGCTGATCGATATCATAACTCACACTTGTGTAGATGATGTCATATTGAGTCTTACTTGTCTATAGTTGGTTGTCGTTTACTAAAATATTGGCAAGTATATGCATTAAAATACACAATTGAAGTAGGATTGACGATTTGAATGTCTTGTCCAAAATATTCAAGTAATTTTACCTTGCAATGCAATGTAAAGTCGTCATCGCCGAAAAGCCAAACTATGAGCAATGCACAACATATATAACCTTGCTCAAGCAATTCTCAATAGCATAACTGATTTTGTAGTATTTAACACGTATTAATGATATAAGGTATAGAAGAATTAACAAACTACCCTTGGGACATAAGGTAATAAGGAAATTCTCATACAAATATATAATTAATACGTAATTACCGGTTAGTGATTTACCGGGTCGTATTCCTCGAAGAGTTTATAAAATTGAGAACACGGTTTTGTTGTTTGGACAATGATTTGACATTGGTTAGAGAAAAATTTGAATTTTCTAAAATCCTAAAAGTCAGCAAATTAAGGACAATTAAACTTACTTTAACTAACGGGAAATTAAAATTTAATCCTAAAAAAGCATATCGAGAAACTAAAGGGTGATTAAAAATCCTTAAAGTTCTAAATTCAAACTAGAATGAATTTGTTTCATTTGAAATGGACTCTTAATTTGACTAAAAGTAGTTTAAAGAAAACTAGAACAGTAATAAACGGAGTTGAAATGAGCTTAAAAACAACGTTTGTAAAAACTGTGAACGGAACGAATCCCCCGTTCTTTAAAAATGAAATTTGCAATTTTAATCTATGGAAGCTAAAATAATTTTCCTAGAAATATATGATAAAAGAAAATTTGTCTAAAAAAATTATATTTTTTGATTATTTTTCTATTTTTTATCGAATTTTTAAAGTTTTTAATACAAATATAATGTTTTAAAATAATACTAAACTTATTATAAAAACATTCTGAAAATATTATAGAAAGTAGCATTTGAACTAAGAGGAGAATTAAGAAAAATAGTTGGGAATAACAGCTTATCGAATAAGTCTGTGTTCAATAAGCTAAAAAAGCTTATGAACTAAAGGACGCTCAAAAAATGGATAGGTGCGAAGTAATAACAGACTGAGTAAGTGTAGCACGTATGGGTGTGTGTGTGGGGGTAAAATGCTTTGGTGAAGGTGGTAGAGGTCCCGGGTTCGAGCCCTTGCCTCACATCGAGGCTTCCAACGTTTCACAAGTGTTTTAATTTTTTCCAATTTTTTAATAGAACTTTTTAAAAACTACTGAAAAATAAGCAACTTTTGTTAAAAACAGAACTATTATTTATAAAACTACATAATAAGCTCGAAATTAAGCTAAAACAAGACTGGAGTTGCTTAAATATACTAAGTCCTAAGAAAACTAATGTTTGGCTTTTTTAAGGAATTTAAGCTAATGAGAAGACAAATAAGCTAATACAATGAAAAGTTATATGTCTAAAAAGCACAAGAGATCAAAATAAGCTCCTATGACATAGCTAAAAAGACAGAAAGCTAAAAGCTTAAAAGCACTTAAAAATTTACACTAGAGAGTTAAATAAGTACATAAGCTTATGGCAAGACCAAATAAGCTAAAATGAGCTTAAACTATCCTAATAAGCTAAACTAAACTTGAATAAGCAATTACAATAAGCATATAAGCTAAAATAAATAAATAAGCACCTTTATTGTAAACTGAAAACAAAACAGCCTTTTAATGCACTTTTGAGCTTAGATTAAGTTCTTTAATGAAACCTTGAGACCAAATGGCTTATTGAAGCTTAAACTATGACCTACTAGCTACTTAGAAATGCTTTTGAAAAGGAGTTTGGAAAACATTTGATTAATGAAAAAGGCTTTTGAAAATAGCTGAATTACTCAGTAGGATCTGAGTTTTTGTTTTTGTTTGAAAAGACAAATGGCAACTTTTGAGCTTAAAGACAGATAAGCTAATGAGCTTGTTTTTAGAAAACAAGTTCAAACTGATTATTAATGGACTAAAAACTACTTATAAACTAAAAAATTAAGATCTAGAAACTAATTTAACCTTCTGAAAATTGATGTTGAAAAGGGACTTTTTGTCTTTTTATCCTGCTGATGCAGTGCACATAAAGATGAATTAAACTTTAAAAACTTATAAAATGCAGGCTAGGGACTTGATGCTATGTCTTTTAAAACTTCAAACTAAGAGTAAATTGAATGATGAGAGCAATTAGAAAGCTATTAAGCTAAAAATGTAAGTAAGACTAAAACTATACTAACAAATTCAAAATTTAGACTAGAAAACATATGAAAATGATATAAACGATAAGCTTACTCTAAATCTCCTGATTATATAAACCTATCTATGGATTTAAGTGATCGCCAAAAGGCCAAATGGCTGTATGGTAGTACTAAGACTTCTAGTTAATATGTCAATAGCCACATTTGACACCCGCTTTAGTTTTAAAATCCCATTATAAGCTTATGATAATGAGATTTAGAGCATAAAAATTTCAATACCAGATGTTAAATAGCTTTTAACAAACTTATGAACTTTAACACTAATCAAATAAGCATAATCATTAGCTCTTAAAAGTTATGCTAATGATTTTTGGGTTTTTATTGTTTTTTAAGACAAAATATAAAAAAACTAAGATCTAAGCTTACTAAACTCAAATACAGATTGATTCAAACATATTTAATAAGCACAAATAGACAGAATTAAGCACTAATAAGCAAGTAATAAGCTGAAAATAAGCATAAATGCAAATTATTGAGCTTAGAGACTTGAAATTTAAAAAAGACTTACATTGCCTTTAGCTAAACAAAGGCTTAATAATGCTCATGAGCTCTTCTACAGCTCTAAGCTTATCACAGAAGGGTAAGCTAGTAAAGGTCCTTGAGCTCATCTATTGTAGCTATCATCCAAAAACTTAATCTCATTTAGCAAAGTTTTAATCTGATTTTAAGGTTTAAGTATGAGTAAATGATAATTGTGAGATCAATATGAGACTTATAGACTCAGGAGAGGCTCATAAGGAGCTTATGAGAGTAGCTGTTATGAAAATACTGTTGATACAAATGCATTTGAGGACTTATATATTAAAGCTTATAGGTTAAACAAGATTAGTGAACAAGCAAACTATGATTTTATTGATTTAAAACTGAATACAAAACTTTAAATAGAAGAGATTACAATAAGCTGAGAGACTGAAATTAAATTACATAAGCTTAACAATTATCTAGCTACCAAAAGCTAAAAACTGAAAAAGAAGATGATGTGTGAGAGGAGTGGGCTTGTATTTATAGCAGGAATGAGAAGCTTCTAGGAGTCTAGATACGCTCCTCTATATTTGATCTTGTCCCTTGTTCTTGCCTCATCATGGATCCTTATTGATATGTCGTTGATTAAATGAGTGAGCACACGATTGCCAACTCGTGGCTCATTCGTGTGTCAGGTATTGTGCTTCTTTTGCACTTAACTTGGGTGCAAAATTAACCAATCTTTAGTGTGCTTTTTTTATGTCCCGCGTGTCCTCTTTGGGTTTCCACTCCAATGAGAGCCTTCTAATGGACTCATAAATAATGCCAGCTTTGGTTGTTGGTTGCTTGATTAACTAAGCCACGTCCTCAATTTTCATTTGCCCTTTGATTTTGACGTGAGGTAAAACTGAAGAAGAAGATAAACAGTAACAACATTTCACGCTCTTTTTTTATTATTGTTTTACCGTTTAAAAACGTTGGGTATTTTGACCGGGGAAAAGATAACGTTTGTACTTGGGGCGGGTTTGGGTTAAAAGAAATGGGACCACGGTGTGTTTTGGGTTTTAGGTTAATAAGAAGATAAACGACCGTTTCTCGTTATATTTTAAAGAGATAACGGTTTGTTAAGCTTAGGGTTATTTTTGTCTACTTTGTTTAACCTCAATGAGGGGTATGTTTTGGTGTTTTGATGGGTTTTGGCTTTTTGTGGTTGATCCAAGAGCTTTGACCAAGGGTGGACCTTTTGACTTAAATAGAAGATCCTGGCTCTTGTGTACTCTTTCCTTTTCCCGTGTCCGTGTTGTCGGTTTAGACTCCTATTTTCTCGAGATATTTGCTATATCGTACTACACAAAGCACAAAGGACAAAACAAATCTCATTTTTACTCGCATTATTATGCAGTTTTTTTCTTTTGGGCCATTTTTGATTAGAACAGTTTATGTGTTTTCCCACATTTCAATACTTCATAATAACTTAAAATTATCTTCTCATCAATAACTTTCTCTTACTTACCAAATTGTATAATTTTCTTTCTTGACCTCTAATTAGAATCCCTTTAACCATCTAAGGTTAGGGACTAGGAATATTGGAACATATTCCTCAAACCGCAATCGTGCTTTCTTTCGAATCAGTGAGTCGTAGAAGAGGTATTTCAATTATAAAGCTGATTATTATTCGAAAGATACTCAATCTCACTTATTCATCCAATTACAATTTGGCAATATGAAATGAAATCGAGATTAAGTTTATATAGGATCAGGAGAAATATTCACCATAGATATTTTTTGTTGTCTACTCATGTTTAAACCATCCTCGGTTGTTACAGGAAATCACGAAAGTCGATTGCAAGACAACAAGGGGACTAGTAATCAATTGCAATTCCACTCTTGAATGAAGATGTTTCATTAGAAGTCTAAAGTGGTTCAAATGTTTGTTATTAGCTATGGTAACTTATTACTTATTTTTTTTAGGTAAGGGAGGAATTACCCGGTTAAAATAACTATGGTCAAATATATAATGCTAAAACATAAACACACTCTAAGTAGGTTGACGAATTATGAATTTCCCATCGGGAAATCATGTACTCCAAGTTTGATAAGCAAGTCTGGATGTCATTTCCTCGGGAAAAAACTCAAACAAAGAACCCTTATAACTTATTAAGCTTCTCCTAACAAACCGAATTTCAACACCATCTCCAAATAATAATAATTAAAAAAAAATAAGCCTTGCTAAATTTGGCTTCTTACACGGAATTGAGTGGATCCTTCGTCCTAAATTCATCTTCGGTTAGGTAGATCCGCCCTATGGCATTAGATTTAAACATCTTCCTCTTGTAAATCTCTTGCTTAAAAGTCTAACATAGATGTAACTAGACTTTAGTAAATCATCATTATTTTACAAGATAAACAAACACAATATCTATTGAGATAAATATCATGAATGAATTTATTTCATAAAAGACATGCAATGTGATCTTTGAACCACTTCTTCCAATATAGAGCTCATTAACCATTGCTCACTTTTTAAGCATACTCCTACGGTCCTGGATGACTATTCTTTCTTATAGCTACAACAACATTGCTGCTTTCTCATTCACCCTAAAATTCCACAATATTGATTAGGATTATGTGACAAATTAACAGTAATTAGTTGAGTCATAGTAGGCCTTGTATGAAAGACAGAATACAAATTTCATCTTTGCTACACCTTCATTAGGCCAATCTATAGGATTTCTATTTTGTACCATACATAAGATTGATTATGGAGAAATCTATTGCAATGAGAAATTTATTTGACCTAACGATTGAATTCTTCCAGAGTGAAGTTGGGGATCGTGGTATAACACAGATAATTGGTCATGTTTATGCCTGAATTGGCACACTAGTGATATTCTTCAATCATACTCTATTTTGATTAATAATTATAACGGTCTTCTTAATTATGCCTAATTATTGTCTACATCGATAGGGATGTGTATTTCATTAGGGAGTGCACACTAAGCAAGTAAAAAATTAGGTTTCCCCTTTAGTTCAATCTTAGCTACATGCATTTACATTATGTGCTTTGATGTTCATGATGATAACGTGCTCTCATGTAATGCAATTATATGCTTTCATGTTTATCTTAATGCTCAATGTTTATTTGCTTAAATATTGAATGCATGTCTGTTGTAAAAGCGTTTGCTTTTTTTTCTAGCAATTTAGATAAAGTATTCCTTGGTTTATCTAAATAATACATGCTCCTAAATGCTAATTGCTAACATGTTTTACATGTCGATTACATTTAAAATTATCATGTTTTGGTTTGCACATTCTTACTGGAGCTTACATGTTAATTGTGCACCTACACTATGTTGAGGTTAACGTTGGACAAATAAGGTTTAGATGTCTATAGTCTTTACACATTAATCTTGTTGTTATTGTGTCGATTCTATGCTTAGAAATCACTTGATGCTTAATATCTATTGTCTTATACATCTTAATGTATATATTTTCTCAACACCTATAATAAACTTTCTTCGCTTCGTTCCATTAATCTAAATTTTCAAAGAGTCAAAATATGATCTTAATCTTCTAGAGATTTTTCCGTCACACATTTCTTAATATCGTCTCATCTCTTTTAAATATCCATCTTTGTTCTATGGAAAGTTCGATGCAAATCGATTACCCTTCAAGTAGGTTTGACCACTTTAATGTTTCATTCAAAATTTCTAGTATCTTTAACTTAGCAATCGCAATCGTGATATTAAAATAAATTTAACTAAGAAAAATGTCATATCCGAAAATGCCTATTCAAGCCTTTTAACAATCATTAGTTATAAACGCTCTCCATTTCTCTTTGACAAAACATTCTTTCTCTTCCCCGGGAAACATTCTTTCTCTTTACCCCGAAACATTCTTTCTCTTTCGACGAAAATTCTTTCTCTTCGATGGAAAACTTTCTTTCTCTTCGACAGAAAACATTCTTTCTCTTATGATGAAAACAATTCTTTCTCTAGCGATGAATACATTCTTCTCTTCGATGAAATCACTCTTTGTCTTCCGATCACACCGTCTTTCTTCTACTTCAACCACGCTCTTCAACCGCATAGAAATGGCTAATCTTTTTCCTCTACTATTTCCGCTACCACCTTTAAGACAACCGTATACCTCGTCGTGTGATTGTTCTATGAACATTCACAATGCTCGAGAAGAGCTACATAACTCTGTGAGTGTAGTTTATCGTCCGTTAACCACCATCCGTCTTGACAATGTCAAGCTAGTCGCCTCCATCTTCGTTTGTTTCCTTTTTTATTATTATTATCATTATTATTATTATTATTTTCGCGTACGAAACATACCGAAGATACGTCACCATTTCCTTCGGGATAATGTCCAAAAGGAAACATATTCATTCGAAAAGGATGCGACTGAAGATAACATCATCGACATTCTTTCTTTACCCCTCAACCGCGAATCGTTAAAATATATTCGTCTAGGATTAGGAATGATGGAACACATTCCATAAATTGTTCTATTATTTTCTTCTAGTTTCGATTCTAGTCTGTGTTCCATTCCATGTCGTGAGAACTTAATTACTCCATCCGAAGTATTTTAAGCATTTTTAATTGGCGAAATGCAAATTAAAATGCCACTCCCTTCACAAAATTTGTCAAAAACCAAGCCCTCTCCTGTTGGCGGTCCGGCAGCCCCCAGACATATTTTGGCGGCCCTCAGATATATCTGGGGACACGTCCCCCCCCCCCCCCCCCCCCCCCCCCCCCCCCCCCCCCCCCCATCCCACCGGGTGCAGAAGGCTTGTTTATAGCGCGTTCATTCTTTGCTGAATCCATAACCAAACACTTCCTCTCTTTTGCTACGAGCTGACGTTCTAACTGTGCACCCAAAACCATATGCCCAAACATCTCTCTTAAGATCAAAGGGTCTTTCCTTATATCCTATGTTCATAAGCATCATTGCTTATTGGTGGTTAAACAGTCAGTGAATTTCAAATTGAAATGCGTCCTCATTCTCAAGCACACTCCTTACAATCGTCATTCTATAAATTGATCCTCACTTCTAGTAAACCTCCTTATCGAATGGTCTTTTCACTCTAAATGATTCCTCTCTTCTTAATAGTCTCTCACTCTTCTGTACGTCGTCTCACGCTTTAATAATGTCTTTATCTTCTTCTAACATTTCTCTCTTGGTCTAAAGTTTCTTCTATTTTAATAGTCTTGTTGTACTATTAGAATTCACTCATTATCCCTGACATACTTAGTTATTCGCTTCCAAAATATTTAGTAATGAGCGAAATGCAAAATGTCACTCCTTCGCTAAAAACTTTCCTTCTTTCTAAAAAAGTAAAGAAAAATAAAGAAGATATTCAATCTTCAAGTGTTATTGAGTCACCACATTGTTGAGTCTCTCATTATTCTTCCACCATGAAAGAACTAGCACCTCATTTTACATACCTACCTTTGTTCCTCAACATTGTCAACTAACAAAAACACCAAAAACAAACTTTAAATTCCCAATCTCATCCACCTTGTGTCTCGATAAGATCATATGCGATCAATTGTTTGTGCAAGGATATATCAATCTTTTCTGTCGAATCTGTTTCTTGTTGTTTCTTTTTTTTTTTTAGTAACACAGTTCCTTTCTTTTAGCATCACTCATCCTTTCCCACTTTTTGACTCTATGGAAGTCATTTTCATTCGCATCTCTAAAAGCATATCGTCTCCATCCTCGTTTATTTTTCTCTTTTTATTCTTTTATAGTTTATGATTTTTTGTGACATATTATTAATGTATCTTTCGTCTACTTTTAAAAGGTTTTCTGATTAATAAAATTTTATGTCAATAATAAACGAATCCCATTTCTCGTTTATTACACAGGTTCAGTCCTCATCTTTCCACGTAAAAATACAGGTTCTTAATTACATTTTTATTTATCATTTTAGGTTGTTTTAAATAATGACTACTTGTGTCTAGTTTCTACTGTCTCTTTAATAGTGTAGCATATTCAGAATAATAAAACCTAGATGTGTATGTCTAGTTCCCCGCTAACGTTTTGTATATGTATTATATGTGCACTTGTTACTAACTTTTTGGTTTTGTAGCACAACAATATCTTGATTCCTTTGGGTTGCCCAAACAAGGGGGAGCATATACGTCAGGTGGAAACCTTGCATAGCATTTTGCTCATTTGAATTGCATCGAACTTCTTGAGCATCAATTGTAATTTATTTGATCCATGGATCTATTAGAGTCAATATATAAGGAATGTAATTATCATGGGGATGTAATAAGCAAGGGGAGCTAGGAGCTATGTCGTTTAATAGCATGGATTTAGTTTAACCTAATTGTAGAAAGACCTTCCACTAGGATTATGCGCAAGCTCACCTTTATAGGAAGATAGGATTGGGGATTGTCAAATACGATGAAGGGTTTATTCATACTCTAAATACTTCACCTCCTCCACTTCAAAATCACCCTAAACCTTAAGGTCATCCTCTCATACCTTCAACTTATATATTTGAAGTACTTCTTTCTTTTCATGTTCTGCTTCTCATCTATCACGACATCCTCTAAATTATTCATAGAAACACAATCACCTCAACCGTGTTTCTCATGTTGTCTTCTCCATTCCTCCAACCAATATACTTGATTCACTACCTTTTCATCATTCTTAAACCTATACACTCAAAAGTACTACCTTCTTGTCTTGCCTACTTCTCAACCTCTCATGACATTTTCTAACTATCTAAGGAAACAACAATAACCTTCACCATTTATTACTCACATCTTCTCTCTATACCTCAAACCTATATATGGAGCACCTATCCTCTTCTCTATTCCTCCAAACATATATACCGGAGCAACGTACCCTCTCCTCATGTTTCTTCACCAACCTCCTACTATATGCTCATACGTATAATCTCCCACACTATACGTTTTTTGCTTCGACAAAAGGTGGAGATGGGAGTGTAAAAGAGTAACTTTTAAACTCTACTATGTGCTATAGTTTACATAGTTTGTCATCATCAAAAAGGGGGACATTATTGTTAGTGCAAATATTATGATATCTAATCTATACGATTTTTTTATGTTTTAGTGATGACAAATATGTGACTTGTAATACATAACGTAAAGTTCGCAAGTTACTCGTAATCACAAATCATCAATGCATACATGCATCTACATCTCTCGACGTCTCAAGTCTACATCAACACTAACATTTGTTTGCACCCGACGTAAATCACATAAGGTATGTACAAACAACATTAAACTTGTAGGATGATCAAAGAAATAAGTTTTTGTCTTAAACTTTATATTTTTATAAATATAACAAAACAATTTCTCAATAATTATTTATACAAAATAGTTTTAATAATGTTTTAATTTAAAAACATAAATTTGAAATTCAAATTTTCCCCCCAAAACTGAATACAGCTCATCCAGATAAACCTTTCCCACAAAAAGACAAAAATTAGAGCGTCAGTCTAGGGGCGGCCCCCTAAGTGCCTATGGCGGCCCCCATATATATATGGGACCGCCGGGACCGCCCCCAGATAGCCGTTGGGATTTCATATCTATAAATACTGCTCCATTTCCAGCTGAAAAATAACCCTTTTGCACGAATTTCTTTCAGTTTTTTCTCTCTCTAGATCTCACTAAATCTCTCTAAATCTTTGATCATTTAACTTGTTTAATCTTGTTTAAATGTGATCCAATCTTCTATCCTTTCCTTCTTCCCTCAAGTGCAAGAGAAGAACTTCGGTCATCTTTAAGATCCGAAGTTATGTAGTCTAGTTAGTTCATTTGTAACAGTTGTTACATATAGATCGAGTCCATGTCTTTCAATATTGTGTAGTTGTGTAGATCCGGATAGTGTATAAATTTAGAAATCTTGTTGGTGTGTCGGTTAGTATTTCGGTCCTCAAAATACAAGCATGGGTGGTAGATTGGTTCTAGCTAAGATTAGGACTCGACATTTAGCTTAGTGTCAGAAAATAATGTAAGCGACGCGGTTTATGTGTTTAGGCCATAAAACACAAGGTTTGTTATATTGGACCATAAAACATAACGGGTTTGGTTGTACCCGAACAAAAACTCGACATCTAGCTTAGTGTCGGAAAACAATGTAAGCAACTTGTATGGTTTTCTCTGCCAAGAAGGGAGCTTGTTAACTAGTGAAGTAACTCTCGAGTTGGGTACTCGAGGAGTGGGGTAGGGCGAAGAGGAGCTTCATGACCGAACCACTATAAATCATCGTGTCCGGTTTGCATTTCCTTTTACTTATCTCTTTACGCTTTTATTTACATTTACCGCTTTATATATATGCATGATATAGATGATTGTGTGACTAGTAGTTTATACTGTTGTGATTATATTGGTGTCATTGATATTGTTTTTTTTAACGACAATTGTGGCTACATGGCCCCTAGCCCAGAAGGCGTAGCGAGCCCACACAACCAGGTTGGGTCCAGCCCAGAAGGCAATGACACCCTTCCCTTTACGCACACGGGAGGAAACCCCTATCGCCCTAGACAAGACTCGAACTTGAGACCTTGCCTAGGAGGGTAAAACCTCCATACCATTAGACCAGAGGCCCGTTGGTCATTGATATTGTATTTATGGTTATGTAATTGAATATGCTTCACTACCATATGTATAGTTATTGTATAACTAGTATTAACACTCTTCGTATTGTGTCACCATTGATTGGGTATTTGATACAAAAGATTTTAAGTTTTTAATTGGAAACGTATTCACCCCCCCCCCCTCTATGGTTTCCACATAAAAGTTGTGTCTGTCTATGAGTTGTTTAGATCAGTTCTCTAAACTTTTTATTGTAGAGTGTTTAAATGTTTGTCGACCCTAAGAACCATATAAATTTGATCATTTCTTCACACTTATTAGTGTGGAGTGTATATAAAATAAGAAACTTAAAAAAGCCATCACGCCATTAACATGCAGAGAAACAACAAATTTGGGAATAATGGAAGGTACACAAAACTTGCTATATCCGTTGTGGGGGTCGTAAAGAGTTCAAATGAACGAAAGTAACTGCTAAAGAACTGTCAACCACTTACATCCGATGAAGCAGCAATTATGCACCTAAAATACAAACAAGATTGTAATTTTGCATATAAGTGGAAGACCAGATAATGAGCATTAAACAATGCAACCACCCTTCTCAACTTCATTTTAATAGATTGTAGGGTAAATTACACTGTTGGTCCCTGAACTCTACCCCGTTTGCCTGTTTGGTCCCTAGATAATGAGGACTCTTATACGGGGTCCTTTTGGGCAACTGTTCATTACCCGTTTGGTCCCACAAGCCCCTTTATACTTAATGACTATTATCTTTCTCGATATCTCTTCTATTTGACTTTCAAACCATGGGTATTTATGTCTTTTCGTTTAAAGTATTATTGCACCATTGGTCCTTAACTCACATTTAACCTCAGCCATCTGTTTTCAACATATACATAAGCTAATAAGTATCACAAAGCCACATACATGTAAAACACATCCAAACTCTCTTATTTTCTTCCTCTTCTCCTTTCTCACACAACAACCACCATCAACCACCATTAAAGCTACCGGAAAGATCCTCTACAACCACCACCACCATAACCAGTGCCACTACAACTAACACCACCAGATATGGTACCACCACCTCCGAATCTGATAGGAATTAATGTTTTAATACCCCACCACTGAAACTGGTAGAACCCACTGTTGTCACCACAACTGTCACTGTCACCTGCATAAAAAAACTCACCATCATCACGGCCATTTTCTTTCGGGCATATCACTTATTTTTACGTCATTTTATTAAAACTTTTATGCATCCCTGACCATTTACCTCACGTAATCCTCGGTCATCAAAACTCTCCCTCTCAGGCCAAACACTAGTATCATCAAGCACTCGGATAACAAGATCTGACCTGAAATACAACTCTTTCAACAACCCCGATGTGTTTGGCATTTTTTACCAAAGGAACTCAGGGGAGCGCGTGGTGTGCACGCGCCGGATTTTTTCATAGATGAGTGAAAGGATGTACGGAGATGAGGTCTGGAGAGTGGAGGTTTGGAGGGAAGTAAGCTTGGCTGAGAAGCCGCAGAAAACGGTGTCGTAAACGTGGAGAATGGTAAATGAAGGTGATGACGTGGCAAAGGATTCATACCAGTTGGGGGGAAGAAATGGTTATACTGGTTAAGCAATGTATAATGGATCCTATAGCCACTAGTTTGCAAATATTTAACTCAACTGTTAAGCAATGTATAATGGATCCTGTAGCCAAGTATAGACAAGGAAATTACGTGTTGGTTGCAAAAAAGCTTTGAATATACAGCAACCCAACATTGTAAAATGTTGGTGACATTCTTTTAAATTGTTGGTAAAAATTATAGGGTTAAGTCCATAGATAGGTAATCTACTTACCAAAAATTACAATATTAGATAACGAACTTTTAAAAATACTATTCAAACCCATCAAACTTTGTATGACTTGTTAAAATAGATAATGTGACCGTTTTGAGTGTCATATTAGCATTACAGGTCCACATCATCTTCATCTTTTTCAACAATAGACCTGAGAGTATTCTGCACAGTAATCGGTTAACAAATAAAACTTTTTTTACACCCATCCACACCCTTAGTCTTGTATATTTGCAACCATTTGCTAAAATCAAAAATTCCAACCCATATTTCTTCACCATTATAGGAACCCAGATCCAACAGAAAGCTACACAAGATCCAAACATACTTCTAAAAATTAAAAGAAGATTTGAACCTAAACACACTTTTGAAATTTAAAAGCAGACATGAACCTAAAATCCAAACAAAAAAACCACATTTGAAACAATAAACACAATTAAATGAACAACCCATGTCACCCGCCGCCATCACCCACAACCACCATCCGCGGCAACTACCTCACAACCATCTTCTTCTTCTTCATTTGCATCGTCATCATCATCATCCTTTTCTTCTTCTTCTTCTTTTTCCTATTGTTCTTCCCTATTTTCGTCGTCGTCTTCTTCTACAACCAAAACCATACTTTTTTGCGTCTTCTTTCAAAAGGGAAAGTGCAATAGCTCGATCAATTTCTTCAATGTCAAAGTCTAATAGTGTGTGATGGCCGCGGATAGTGGTTGAGAGGTGGTGGTCGTGGATGGTGGTTGTTAGTGATGGCGGCGAGTAACATGGCTCGAGTATGGACATGATTGTACTACTTACTATATTCATACCGATCGATCATGTGAGTGTTCGTTTGAGCTTGTTTTTCGGATATGTTATTTCGAGTATGGATGTTGAATGTACTACGATATGTGTGTGTTTATTTTTGGGAATTAAGGTTAGAATTTAGTGTGAAAAAAAAAGAAAAAAAAAATGATGTGTACAAGTGTTTACCTGTATAGCCGGTAACCCTTCCCAATTTCAACCGTTATTACCTATATTGAACTAAATTTGAAAGTTTCGTGGGTTTGAATGGTATTCTTCTAAGTTCGTTACTTAACATTGTAATTTTTGGTAAGTAGATTACCTATCTATGGACTTAACCCAAAATTATAATAGATAAATTTTAGTTTGT
Source organism: Tanacetum coccineum (assembly GCA_026074375.1). NCBI lineage: Eukaryota > Viridiplantae > Streptophyta > Magnoliopsida > Asterales > Asteraceae > Tanacetum > Tanacetum coccineum. Next base: position 57,290 of record BQNB010024213.1, read on the forward strand.
TTCGTATATAAAGTAGAATAATTACTTTTTAATACTATTAGGAGCTTGGTTCATTATTGTAATGTTTGAAGTTTGCGTGGGTAGTTTGAAACTTTATGGACTTATTTATTGAATATTAATGGAACATATGTTTGCTTTTAATTTTCTTATGTTTGAGATTTTCACGAGTAGTGATTTTATGATCTACACTGTTTTAATGACGATGACGAATTTTAATGTGAGAGGTTGTGTCTCTAACTCGTGGCGGTTGGCAATTCAGGTTAGGTGTTGAATATGATCTTGAAGATGATGATTATGGTGGTTGTTGATAAATCTGGGTTGGTATTTTTGATGTTCTTGAGAATTAAAAGAAATAGTTATGGTGTAATCAAATAGAAAAAAATGAATAAGCTGACAAATTATTGCAAATAATAATTACCAACAGTGTAATAGGTAAAAGGTAAAAAGATGATAACTTCAACGGACACTTTTTTAAACTTTTACTATAAAATTAATAGGGACCAATGGTGCAATAATATTTTGAACGAAAAGACGTAAATACCCATAGTGTGCAAGGCACATGGGGGAGATAATGACGGATTTAACAGTGGTTATGCATAACGGGGCTCGAGGGACCAAACAAGTAATGAATAGTTGCCCAAAAGGACTCCGTATAAGAGTCCCGTTATTTAGGGACCAAACGGGAAAACGGGGTGGAGTTCAGGGACCAACAGTGTAATTTACCCTAGATTGTAAGATAGAGATTGAGTATGGAAAAAAATTGGATGAAACTTATTTGATTGATAAAGATAATTAAACATAACGTTATGACAGTCTATTGCCATTTCGATTGAAACAAAAGTTTAAAAAAGCGACAGCCATTGAATCAGAATGGACAGAGGTAGGCATGTAGTAAACCTACAAGTGACATATATAGTCCCTAATAAGAACCTACAACTAGACATTGCAATTCGACTGATTTATAAACTAAGGGGCTGTTTGGTTCACAAAATTGAAATACATGGATTTAAATCTAATAGTATTTAGGGATTTCAAATACTGTAATTTAGTTTTCATTTGTGTGTTTGGTTTGCTGAAATGTGTGAAGAGTGTGTACCCTCTTTTTTTATCACAAGTACATTCACCATTACATCTTCTTCCTCCAACTAACCACAAGAACTAAAAAAACATCAAAAAAAATTCAGCAATTTCACCATCACATCTGTGGAGAATCAAATGCATTTTAACCATTTGATTTACAAAAAACTCCACCTGTTCATTTTGGGTCCCGATACCTTACATCTTTGACTTGTTAACATTATCACGTTTCAACAAAAATGCAACAAAATTACCCAACCAACTTCGCCCTCAACCACTGCACACTTGACAAAATTACCCAACCAACTTTGATCTCTTTGATGAAATTGATATACCGAGATGAGATTTACACATAAAAATGATGAAAGAATGTTGAATTTTGTTCTTTTTGTATATTTCGTTAGTGATCTATATGAAAAAATGATGAATCATTATTGAAGGTTGGAGCTTTTAGAAGAATTGAAGATAATGAGATGGATGAAGAAATGAAAAGAGAAAAATAGCATATTGAATAAGGGTATATGGGACCCAATTTGACTTTTCAACCGCTGTATTTTTAACCCACTCCTCACCCAACGTTTTCTAAACCCATCTAAATGGGCCTTTTCAGTATTTTAAAACCAAAACCAAAAAGGCCCCAAACACGATTTGAAGTGTATTTTAAATTCAAATCCATTCAAAACCACCTAAATACATCGAACCAAACAGCCCCTAAGAGAAATCAACTAACTGTTGACATTGTTGTTGTTTCATTGCAGATCTATCACCCTTGCCCATGACAAGTCAAGGTAATATACTTACTTCATATTATTACTGAAGATGAACCAAACCAAGCTCATCTAGTGTCATTTACCACATATGCATGTTTGTTGAACATAATTTGTGTGGGTATGGGAAAAGAATAAAAGTATAAATAAAAATGTAGGAAGTGTAGTGTGAATATATGAAGCTTAATAATAAAAAGAAAACTATTGTTCATATTTAAAGATTTAAAAAACATATGTGTATGAAAGATTTAAATAGGTGACAAGAGTATACAAGCCATAAATTGATTGTTTGTCACTGATTTTAGCTCCCAGCCAACATTATAAATGTCCATCTTTCATAAATTAAACAAGAAATTTGAAAAGTGTTGATACTAAATAAAAGAACCTGGTGGTCCACAAATAGTAAAGGACCCATATTTACAAGAAGAAGAAAAAAAGACCCATATTTACAAACAAAAATAAAAAAGCACCATTTAGGCAAAAAAAAATCGTGTTTATTCTTAGTACGAGATAAGAAATATTTTGTTTTGTTAAAGTAAGAAACAAAAATGTAGGAAGTGTAGTTTGAATATAAGAAGCTTAATAATAAAAAGGAAACTATTGTTCATGGTAGTTGAGATTGAAGTCTAGGATTAACAAGTGTTTTATGAAGATATGTTAATATTTAAAGCTTTAAAAGACATACATGTATAAAAGATTTAATATGTCACAAGAGTATGCAAGCATAAATTGATTGTTTGTCATTGATTTTAACTCCCAACCAACATCATAAATGTTCATCTTTCATAAATTAAAGAAGAAATTTGAAAAGTGTTGATAGTAAATAAAAGAACCCGGTGGTCCCACACACATAGATGAAAAAGAGAACAAAAAGGAACCATATTTACAAACAAAATAGAACAAAAGCACAATTTATGAAAGAAAAATAACCTCATGTTTATTTCATATTTTGAGATAAGACGACTATTTCAGTTTTGTTAATGTAAGAGCATCTACAATGCATCAAAAGTCTTTAAAGGATCTTTTTTTTGCTTAACAAATACATTTTTTTCATAAGCTTTTTAGTTATATTTGAGGTTTATCAAGTCTTTGTAAAAACCCTTTTTAAAAATTTCTGATACAATGCAAAAAACTCTTTCAAAACACTTGTTAAAATATTGAAAAACTTTTCACAACTTGACCGATTGTGGATGCTCTAACATTGTAGTTTCAACACTATTTCTTATTTTTGTACTTTGAAACACAGCTTTTAGACAAAGTACATTTTTAGTCCTTGTTCTTTGTAATATATATAAATAATGTTTTGGGTAAATTACACAGCTCGTCCCTGTACTTAGGTCAGATTGCGGATTCAGTCCCTAGATAATGGGGGTCGATGTCGTTAATCCTTAAAGTCAATTTTCGTTACCCCTTTGGTCCCTCAAGCCCCGTTATACGTAACTGGTGTTAGTTTCACTTTTCAACCATGAGCATTTTAGTATTTTTTATTTTTTTATTTTTTCATCGTTGGTCCCTAACTCAAAATTCAAAACAGCAACTTCACTGAGGCCATCATTGGTCCCTCAAACAGTTTTTTATCTTTTTCCTATTTAATAACACTTTGATCACTTCCATCTTCCCTCTTCTTCAACCTCTCATTTACCACCACCACCACCATTACCATTTATCTTAAATTAAAAACTTGTAAACAAACTCATTCAACACAAATCTTTCCAAACTCACATCTAAACACTAAACATTTAACCAACACTCACTTTTCTTCAACCTCCATCGTCACCACCATACCCACCACCACTATTTTCGTCTTTTTTAACAACTTAGCTAAAAAATAATAGACATTATTTT